>JAQFWX010000067.1:0-193899 GCA_027605045.1 Phallus indusiatus | reverse complement strand
GGACGGGGTGACGGGCTCGTCGAACCGCATACGCATTCTATCTTGAGGCCTGATAGCGTCCAACTCTCTCACTCTATTAGCCAATACTTCTCCCTTCATGCCGCTGACAAGAAGATTGGCTATTTCTGCACACCGCTGCTCGTCTGGAGGCGGTGGAGGTTCTTTGATTCGTCGTCTATGACTCGGCTCTCTGTCTTTGTGGGTTGGACGGAATCGGTAGTTGGGGTATTTTGCTTTATGTTCAGCCATCGCGATTCTTGCTTTGCATTCCCAAACGTCCCGTTCTGAAAAAGGAAGGTTGCGCCAGCAGAGTCCAATAACTAGGGTAATCAATGTGCCCAAAAAGAAAAAGAAAGGATAAGCATGTGGATGTCATCAAATGGCGCGCACACACACGCACGCAGAGGCTCAAAGAGGAAAACACATACTTTGAGAGATTGCCGTGATTAGCTTCTACGTCGCCGGGGACATGCTGGCTTTTAATGAACTAGAACAGCTTTCTGATATAACCTTCTGCGCGCTCTCAGTGATGGTGCACAATACACGTACCTCTGATCTGAAGAGAATGAAAGCATTGGGAGGACGTGGAATCCAGTCGTCTGGACGCTTGGAATGCGATGATTTGCGACAGACGGTAGTAGGGGCCTCACTGGACGACAAATTCAAGGATGGGAAGAGCGTGGATTCTGGTGGGACGATTAGCTCTGGAGGATCATTGTATGTTTCTGCGGCGATATTTGGGGCAAAAGTAATTCCACGCGATGGTATCAGGTAAGGCAAATCTACGAGTAAAAACACAAAAAACATGTCAATAAAAAAAAAACAAGTTTCTATTATAATTTGTTAATCCTTTTTTTGGGCGTACCATTTGGGGCAGCGGAGTTCAAACTGTCAGTGCGAACGGGAGGCATAGTTTTCTGCTTATTCTTTATTCACCAAAAACACGCAAATTTGACCGGGAAAACTCGAGGCGGGCTTGATCCTAACGCACACTGACAAACTAGATGATAATACGACGTCCGGCGAGGAGAAGAAGTCCGGTAAAAAAGGAGGGGAGGAGGGGCGAGAAGGGTACACAAAGGGCGTCCCTTTGGCATTCTTTATAATATTTGTGAGAACCAGAGCGGAGTTGGAATTCGTCGACGACTCTTTTTGCGCACACGCTCTGCGTTCGACGTTAAGCGACCGAAGATCTCCGATCTCGTCGACGTTTCCCGGCACACGGCCTTTCAATACGCCTACTATGTAATGCACCACGTAATCAAGCTACTACTGGTATATCCCAGGATACCTCTCGCTTATCTCAGCTGGCAAGGGCGCAAAAAATATGACTCAATATTGGCGGGTGGGAGCACTCTGGCTCGCATCTCACAGCAAAGACTACCGGACACGAGATGACTTGCTCACCGTCCTGCCTCGTGTCCACTGCCCCAGCCTGCCGTCAATTCTATCGGGAAAAGGGAAGCACAGGTACATAGTAAACATCCTCGAGGCTCGTTTCGTCTATTTATTTATTTGTCTGTGTATATTCTCGCTCTCACCGCCAACCCTGTCAAAGTAAACATCGTGGTCATATACCCATATAATATACCCGTCCGTCTGCAGGACACGAGGCTGGAGAGAATTATATTTCCTTTTTATATTAAAACATGGCTTCTCGCTTCACAAGGAAAATGTACATGCTACTCCTGCCGGCTGGGTGTTTCGCATACCATCGATGCACTCTTCAAATGATCATCATTTCCGGTGTCCAAGCTATACCGAAGACTCACATAATTGTCCCAACGTTCTTATGATCACGGATGATTACCTGCTGACATGATACTTATCCCAGGAGGACCTCATAACTTGTCAACGTGGCACCGGCACTCTCCGCGCCACGAAGTCTCTAACAAATCTTCATGAAAGTTTCACCTTTCACGCGAATCTTACACGTTCTCATCTGTTGGTCACCTCAATTATAGTAATACAAGAACAACTAGCCGCAATTGTTTTTGTTTCTGTTTTGCTCCGTGCTGTCAGTGGAGCGGCTCTTGTTTTTTTTTTTCGCATGCTCATGAAACTACGGATTCAGGTGCTTTCATTTCCGAAGTGTTCGCTATTTTCATGTGATTCATTGTGCTCCAACAATGTTCATCGACACCGGTTTCAGCCTTTGGAATCTCAGCTTCGTCCACCAGCCCGATTTAGTTTATCGACCCTGCCTTTAATTTACAAACGTTGCTTATCAGGATGTATCATATCATATCGGTGAAAAATCCACTCCCTTTTTGTGTAGTCCATATTTTTTTTCCTAACGGTCCGTCTGTACAGCTGTAGCATCGCCTATTCTTGGCAAAAATTGGTTCCGTTGGTTACCATCGACAGTACGGATAATGTTCCGAAAGTCCGTGTCAAACCACACCACCTGATTATCTAGTTGAAACTCGGAGACAGCCCCATGCCTGTTTATTGTTTGGCACCATATTCAAAGCATTACCAGTCGGAACCAGAATCTAATTATCCAGGCACGTTACTTTTTTACCATTGAAAAATCATATTTTTGACCCAAAAAAAATGTGACGAACGAATCATAATGAGACCTAATGCAGTTATTTCAAAACTGTGGTTACGCACATTTTCAAAGTGCAACAACAATTCGCAGTGGGAAGAAAAATTCCGAAATTCGGTTTTAACCACCATACTTTTCAAGTTTCAAAACACGATCAAAAAAAAAAACATCCTGCGGTCCGAAATTGAGACTATGACGATGCTAAAGATGACAGTTAGTGTTTGATACTTGGTCTATAAATATCGATTAATTATAGGACAATATGACTCTTATTATGATCCGATGCGCAGACTTCGCCACCAGTGCAGCTTCCCTGAGCACTCAAATTGGGCAGCCATCTACATATGTGTTCAAAAATCTGCGATTGGAAAGCGTTTTGCGCCTGCCAACTGCCAGCTGCCGGTCGGACCAGATGAAGCTAACAAGCGTCACGCGTCCCAACACGGTTAAGTTTGCAATATGGATCATGATACGATTCAAAACTTTTAAGCTCAATGAATCCCGAAGGAGTCTTTCTGTTAAAGTAATCTCGAATGAATCAACTAGCAGCCTTTGAATTCGTCGAAAGCTTCTGGAAGAGGCTTGAATTAGTAGCAAGACCAGCTATTCAAATTATTACTGAACACAGCGATATCGGATAAAATCATCGTCAATTGAACTATGTAATCTGTTTTTCCCGAGTCTCGTTTGACTAACGTTCTATAATACAACATATTTATTTACTCTCGGACCAAAGTAACCACCTCAGATTTTTCCGCTGCGCAACTGCCCCCTTCAACGAATCAGAGGATCGATATCTTGATCTTTCTCGGCAGTGTAATCCTTATCAAAAAGCTTTGTTGGGTCCCTTAATAATACTCCCCTTCATGAAAAGACACCGAGCCCGAAGGTGAAGGCCTGTGAAGGCTTGATCATTATTAGACTCCGATCCCTCCCCTAAGCAACCAAACGATAGAAATCACATGCAGATGGCCCATGTAAGGCCCCATGAACGTTTGATTGATAGGGTTGCATGTGCAAAGCTCTCCGTAAGAATGGACACTGCCGTAGATCGACGTGAGAATTGTATGGCCTATTATCGGGAATAGAACACTGGTTTTGTTGATAGGGTGTCTTCCGGAGTGTCCTCGTCCATATGAATCATCATCATAGCATATGATGCCTTTTGCCATGACCGGCCTAGTAGCTGAAGAAGATTGCATTGGCAATATTCTTCCAGGGAGAACCTCAACCTATTGAGTCTCTAGCTAAAAAAAAAAGAACTTGTTTTGATCTGCGCTTTCGTACTAATTTCCAATTTCCCATGTGCCCGTAGATGGGATGACGGGCAATAGAATCCCAAGCGCCCACGTACAATTAGCAAGAGATCAGGATATTTCAAAACGAGTGATGTTATTATAACAAGATATGATCGTCTGAACTATCCCGTGTTTTCTTAACTCAAAATAGATATATGCTAGTTCAAGGAGGGGCGCTGCGCTAGAATATATATCTGTTCCACAACCAGATGCCATCATCGTCCTGGCATTTTGGCAGCTGAACGATGCCCAGAAAGATATCCCGGTCTCGCGAGTCAAAAAAAATATACTTAGCATCCTATAGCGTAGTGAAGCGAGGAAGATTTGTTAATGCTGAGATGGCCAGCTGCAAGCCATGGCTCCATGTGATGGCACGTGCGACGCTCACTGTGGGTCATGTGTGTGCGCCATACTTGTTTTGAATCTTCCACTAACAAGGCAGGTTCAGACCATTTCGTTTAGAAAAGTCAAATGTATCCCAGCCAAATTCTTGGAAGACACTGCTGCGCCACGAAGCCCTCGGCAAGAAATCAAATAAAACAAAATCGTTACGGTATAAGCACTCTAAAAATAAAACACTAAAAAAGCTCCGGGTGTACTTCTTTGTTCAGGTGAGCACCCTGCATTTTAAAAAAGAATCTCACATTTGAATAATTCCCCATTCATCATCCAATTTGAGCGTAAGGGTTGTTTTTGTGTGGATAGGACTTTACGGAACTGTCGTTCTGGCCTTAGGTTCATTTCGGACCGAGTCGTGTGCTTTAATTTTTGCTCCAAATTAGGAGAATTAGGGGACTTCCATAGTTTCTCTCAGACTAACCCAAAAGTAAACGCATTCCCAAACGTTCCTGTTATGGTGGACTTCCAGTGTTTTTGACACAATGATGCCTCGAAGGTCATACTAGCATATTCTTTCGGATCTTATTGGCGAATCTGGAACCCCATCCTGGTTTAGTTTTGAGGGGAGACGACGGCCGTGAGGTCTAGACCTTTAACTCGAACAGCAAAGTATGTTACTGCACAAGAATATTTCATTTCTTTTTTAGCAGAAGTAGCGCGAAATGTCATTATAGACCCCGAATTCTCAAATTTTTTGAGAAGACTCATCATGCTGTCCAAGTCTAGATTTCCATAGCATCGACATCTGGTGCTAGATGCCCGAAACAATGTCACTGGCACCAAGTAACTTGAACTTTGCTAGTAAGATGTAAAACCTGATGAATAGACGACATAAGCCAATAACAACATGCCCCGTTCACGGCACTGGACACCCATCTAATTGTAATGGACCTAGTTCTTCCGAATTGCTATTAAATTCACTCCACTTTAGAAGTCCCGGATCCTCGGCCATTCAAGTCATCAGCCTTACCACCTCGCTTGATCCTCTTTGAAGAAATTGCTTAGCTAGCAGCTTCGTGGCGCGACATTCCAAACCGAAAAAACGGCGTTCTTGTGAAGCTGAAAGAAAATTTCAAACAACCCCTTAAATTTAGCAGGCCCTAAATCACTAGTTCAAATGACCGGAAGCAAATTTACAGATCTCACAAAGACAAATGCGCGGTATACCGTGCCCGATTGGCCTCATCGTTGATAATCTCTCTGTGACATCTGTATCCCTAGCTATATATTTATTTAAGGGAAGAATACTGAATAGAATGAAACATTCACTAGGGTGCCGTGCCTTGATTGAAGAAAATAATCAAGTAAAAAAGGGTATGTGATTAGAAGCGAGGTAATTGGTGACAACATCCGGATTTGCGGTTTGCGCTTGATTTGACAGCGCTGTCATCACCCAATTCAATTGGGAAGATAAAACTTTCCATGTAAGACGAACAAAAAGTGCCGATCCGTCTATTCCTTCTTGCTTCTTCTTTGACGGTAATTATGAAACCTAGAAATCAGATGCACGCGCGTGGAGTACATTCCGTGATGGTGCCTTGAAATGTCGACATTTTGTGGGAAGTATGAGTTTGTTTTTATGCTAGAGACTTGAGTTGAGAAAAGGCCGAAGATAAAGAGAAGAGTACCCAATGTTGTATAAAATAGTGAAAAGATCATTGGTAGAAGAAGACAAACACTGGTTGCTGTGCGCATGCAATCATGTCACCACATGGGATCAGTTGTGGTACAGAAGTCGTGGGAATCCTAGGATTGTGACAAAGCAGCGGATAGTCCTGCAGCAACTCTGCGCCACCTACCTGGTTTGTTTTTTGAGAATTGCAAATCTAATCTTAGCGTGAAACTTTTGTAAATGGAATTGCAAATTACAGAGGACGTCAACACACGAATGTTCATTTCCTCTATTAATTCCATTTCAGATAGAGAAAAAGGGATGTAGTTTCCCTTTCACCAGAAGATCATGATAAAAACTTCATTTGAGTACCTGAGATTTGCGTGAAAAGTCAAAGAGCTTAAATGAGATTTGCGCTTACAAAAATGTTGACTTTATCTGTGAATTAGGAATCGAGGTTCTTGAGCACTACGCTGAATAGGATGACTGGCCCCATTGATAGTGAATATCCTCACCGAACAAACCTTCATAGATTTCATTTTTATGCTAGCGTATTATGTCCCAAAGCTCTCCATACTATGGACCGCTTCACATTAGGTCATCTCGTTTATCAATTGAAAGTTACTAATGAGTCTTTGCACTGGCACTGGAAGTATCCGAAGATGACCCAGAACATACTTGGTTGTTCAGCCACAATTACCCAATATGGATGGGACTAGGACTCGGGGAAATTCTACAGCAGAAGCTTTGACTTTTTCGAGAAATCACGATCCACTAGGATCCACCGTCCATTCGGTTCGCGCCTTTAAGAATCCTCCGCAAAAATTATCAATCATCCTTCTTATGTTGATATCGAACAAGTTATTATGATTCTATGTCGGTGGGAAAACTTGACCTCGTCTCGTTTTGAAACAGATTGATTTCTGTCTTTGCAATAGAATCATTCCAAAGCGTGCCAAATATATGCCGAGCTTTTCAAAATCCTGGCTAACGAAACTTTTCCGTTAAAACAACGGAAATGGTGCTTAGTTAGGGTTCTGGATGACTGAGACTTTGACATTGTCACCAATGAACTCAAGATCTGTCGTAGTTTTGACTTCTCATTACAATCCATGAACATCGCGATTAATGTGGTATCTTTTATTGGAAATTGAGTATTCCTTGATTTACAATGTCACTAAAGTCGCGTTTGATCCGATTTTGAAATGAGACGTGAACAATCCTGTAATTCATGACGATCGGTTACTTTTCACATACATGGTGATTTAATTAGTGATCCCCTCCAGTTGATCTCACAAGGCTTCCAACGTGCGAAATAATTGTGTGGAATGAGACAACCTTCGTGGCGATTTTTGACAAAACCCCGATCCACAAATGCGTTACTATGATGATTTCAGAAGCTCAGACCCCTAAGCATCCCAGTTATACAACATGGACATTGTTGGGATGATACATATTATTCTTCCGATAGGCGGACTTGGGTTGTCATATTTTCAATAGGACGAACTCTAAATCATAAGAGTGATTACAGATTGGCGTCCGAGCTTTTCTTAGCATGCGATCAACAATCCTGCTGCCTGGAAACAGCTTGCACTATTAGGCAGCTGAAATACTGACATTGACGAGATGTTGCTAGTAATTTAAAACGTATCTCCTGGCAGGAAGGATCCGCGTTACTGTTGAGCTCAAATAACAACTTAATATCACGCGATGAAAGCCTTCTTTCTCAGTTAGAGAACCATGATTGCAATAACATGTATTAGTTCTATCTTTTCCCCTTACCTTGCACTGTTCGCAATCACAAGGTACTGGTACAGGGCCTCTCTGCTCAGCACGAATATTTTTCAATTGATTTTATACAACTGAGCATTTCTTCTTTTTTCATGGGAATGCTTGGAGTTATTGAGATTGCTATTGCGATCTGGCGTGTCCAGGAGAAGAACTCAGTTGACTGGCAAGGCGGTGCAACTAGGTCGCGAAACAGGTTTGTTCAAATCCGTTTGGGGTACATCAAACAGTATAGTATGAGATAATCGCAAACATGTATCAATGCAGAGATAATTAATAACCCAAAGTAACCCAATCATGAAGTATAATGTATCATATACGACAATGACCGCCTCCTGCAGATGCTCTTCCAGTTAACATGTATCAGCTTTCAGGAATTTATAATCGCTCGGAAGCGGGATTAGCTGTTCAACTGCAAAGGAAAAAATTGGCCATAGTTGGCTGCGTTTGTCTAACTGAAGAGATTGTCCTGGGGACATGCCACTCAGGCTGGCGCCACCTCAAAAACGAGACAAGAATGAACAAAGCTCAAATATATTCAAAAAGATACAAGGGGCGCATCTATGACATATCATGGAGCTGTACGTGATCATGGTGGCTTTTTAAGCCTATGCCGGCCGTTTTTGCTTCAAGTTAAATGGCGAGATCAATCCGAGTGTTCTTTGGCCACTTTGCCAAAGGTACGTGGAGAATGTCTCAGTACACGGCTCGATTAATGGGAACGTGGTATTTCCTTACAGTGAAATTTTGACATCGAGATCCAGACACGAATCATTGTGATATGAATATTCAAGCCCACTTGGACACTGCCTGCTTGGATGAAGTATAAATAATATGCCGACATTAAATATATTTTTGAAAATTGCAATAACCACGTACATACTTGCTGTACTGAGTAACAATGTTTCGTCGATGAATTTGGCTAAAAAAGACCCTAAGTTGCCATGCATAATCCTAAAACAAATCTGGCTGATTTGAAAATAAAATTGACGACCTTGAAAAGAAAGCGTAATGAAATCGAATATGACGATTGGCAACCACCCATAAAGACTCTTCATTCGAAAGGATTATTCATGGAGAAACGCTTAAGAATTTCGATTCTTACGAGACTCGCTGCGACACACAGTAAAACACCAATGATGTCCACTCCGAGATTCGCACTCCAAATCTATTACAGATTGGTTTTGTTTTTTAAGTTATTATTAGAAGCTCAGACAATATATAAAATACCATTAATGCCAGCGTTAGATTGGCCATTTAAACAGAAAACTCTCAAGCCAAAAAAAGCGAACAAAGATCGATTGGAATTACTCAGGCTGAGCTTCTCGATGTGGCAAGTGTCCGAGCCCAATTTCGGCGAGCGACATAGATTCACGATATCAATACATTTCCCTCCATATAGCAGATCCAGATCCAGATCCAGCTACTCCGCGGTATGGGTCGGGATGTAATGGCGGTGTGGGCGCGAACGGTAGACAGATATTCCCGTATACTAATATACCTTTGATGAAGCACATTTACCCACATGGGTACAACCGGCACGAAAGATCCTATTGGCGATAGTCGATAGTTTCAAGTCAAAAATGTGTCTATTGTTTCTAAAAACGACGACGGACTTCCCAAACCGCCCCAGGGCGGGATCACGATCAAGCGCCAGAATTCGATGGCGGGTTGGCAGTGTGAGAGTGGCGGGATTAGAGCCCTGTGGTGGCGGCGGCAGACCGACCACTAATTCCTTTACGATTGTACCACCACTTGGCATTGGAAGATGAAAATGAAAAATGTTTATTAATGAGTGCTTAAAAAGGAAAAGGAGACAATAGCATAGCTGGTAAAGCCGTGAAGGCGGCGGGGACCAAGACTATCTTCATAACTCCCGAACAGAAGTAAATGTCTGATTGATCGAATGAATGGTATAATTAGCAAACGGAACGCAAAACGTCGTTACTTAATTGGCAAAGGGAAATAATGGTTCGCACAATATAGACCGCTGCATGCATATCTATTGTCTTAATTCTATATGCTAGCGAATGATCTTCTGTCCGAATTCCAAGATCTCGTAATGACTATAAAAATGCAATAGGCACATAGCTTTTCAAGAATCCGATGTTGAGTCATGGGCTAGTTCGGTTCCGACAGCCACCGAGTTAACTGATTTAAAGCGTGGGATCAGAAATTATGTAGATAATATCAAACAAAAGAAAACCATACAATCGGTCCAAATCAAATTAGGACCCACAAGAAATTGGCAGTGGCGAAAATAATTTCATCTAAACTTAAGAAAAGGATGTTCTTGATGATACTTCGCCAAAGAGGATTACAATGCTTGCATTAACATGGTCAAAACAGGTGATATTACATTGATCTTTATATTAAGGCTTGAATTTTTGCTGATACAAATAAAAAATTAGAAATGAGCTATTTCAAGGCAAAATATATATCCATACCTTAACTTCATCGCCCATCTCTCTGATGAAGACTTGGGCCGTCCCAACGCTTTTTGCCGCTTGTTCTGCACCGTTTTCCCACCCATAGCTGACCGCGATGGCGAGTCGTGAGCCGTCATGACTGAAAACAATATCCTGGACACCCAGTGAATACTTTGGGTATTGTTTAAGGCGTTTTTTAGCTGAATGGTCCCAAATTGATACAGTTCCGTCTCCGCCGGCAGAAGCGAACGTTCCGTGACTATGATAACAATCAGTGAATTTAATCCGTGATAAAATAGAGAAGTAGTGTGCGAACACAGGATGAAAAGCTAGTGCGTTGACAGGCCATACGTGATCTTCGCCACCGACGGTTTGACGATGACATTTGAAGGCATATTTTTTAGCTTGTGCATCTGGAGAAGGATCAAAATATTCAACAGCAATCCGACCTTCTACGGATCCTGTTGCATATCCTGAATGAAATTTATAATACGTTAATCGTGGGGACTTTGTGATAAAAACATATAAATTAAACCTTGTCCATCCGACATGCATGCCAAAGCACGAGTCATATACTTGAGACTACTTTCCCTTTTTTGAATTGGTTCTTCACCGTCTCGGATCTTCCTAACGTCAAATATATGGAACTGTCTTCCTGCCATGCCTACGACGAGGTTTGTCCCGGCCAGCGCCATTTGATATACCCGCTCCGGCAAAGTATGTTTTCCAGTGCAAGGAGTTGGTGACCTTGGATCCCACGTCCGAATCGTACGATCAAACGAACCCGTAATTAGGTTATCTAAACAGATAATATATCAAAAACACGTAGACACTACGCCACAGGCAACGAAAAAAAGATTTCACTTGTCGTATGCGAATAAGCTACTTGTGAGATCGATTCGTCGTGTTGACCGAGGTGGTTCGTCGACTGAGTTTCGAGATCAAACCTAAATAAATCTTGGCTCTTATTGTCCGCCTATAAAGTAAATTCAGAACGTACTCTCGAACCCACGTGTCCAAACCTCCGCTGAACGCGTGGTTTCCATCGGAGAAGGTGCAGTCAAGTACGGCTGCTTTATGATCAAACTTCGATTTTTGCGTATTTGAAGCAATGTCATACAACCTAAGAGACTACGAAGATATTAAAATTAGATTTTATCACTGCGGACACCTTGAAACACGCGTACCGTATCCCACGACGCGACAAGAAGGTGATTCGACGAAGTTGGTGAAAAATCCAATGACGATATGCTATCAAAGGGTGGGGATGATAATTCTAACTCTGAGACATGTGTAGAATATCAATGAACATAAATTTGAGAAATGTTGGAGCGGATTTTCACCTTTTTGATCCATGGTTCAATGTTTGCTGAGTTTGAAATTTTGAAACATTAGCGCCTAGGTGAGGCTGGATACACGCTGGAGGGGCATAACAGGGTCACTTCCAAACAAAATTAAAAGATAAGTTAAATGCTAGTAAGTTTCCTCTATTCCGAGACCATAACAATATTACAAAATAAGTTTTGGAGAGACACAATATTTGTTCAACCGATAGTTGCATTCATACACCCTCCTGGCATTCCCTACTAGACAAAGCAAAACACATGAAATAAGAAAAATGAAGGATCGTGATCAAATGATGGAAAATAATGAAATATACAGAGAAAAACGCGAGGGGGGAGGGGGAATACAGAGAAATGCAGGGAGAATAGAGGGCGGGTGATGTAAAAAAGATAAATGTTGGTACAAATGTCCAAGGACAGAAAATACATACAAATACCGTGAGCGCGAGCGTGAACAGGGACAAACATAAACAGCAAAGAAAAGAAAAAAGAAAAAAGAAGATCCTATCGATCTAAGCTTCCATCGTGGCAAGCCAGCCCGTTCAGATGTCTTGGGTATGACCGTTCACATCGATAATGTCGTCAAAATCCGACTCAAAGCTGAACTCGTTTCCGCCTAATTGAGCAGTGAAAGAACTGCCGTTAGTTTTTACACATTGTCTGGTTTGTTTCGACTTTAGACTCGGAGGAGGCCCCATCAGACCCATTGCGCGGTTGTATTCCTCAAGATCGCGTTCATAATCCAAATCATACCTTGGTCCTGAGAGGGGAATGAGTACCGAGGTCGTAACATTGCCATCTGCCCCAAAGTTCGCTATAGGGATAGAGCGAACGTATGTTGAATCATGTTGGGAGAAAGGGGAAGGTGGAGCTGGCAAAGTATTAGCTCTGGAGCGAGAGAAGGGTCGATGAATTGCGATTGGAGGAAGTAAGTGTCCGTCCGGAGATTTTGAAATGGCAGATGTAGATGCGAATGCGAAAGAACTACGACGAGGTGAAGGTGGTATAATGGGGATCTTCTCTTCCGAGGGCGTAGGATGGGCAACCGATGCGCGGCGAGGTGCTGGAGGAATCGACGGTGCAGAGGCAATGCTTCCTTGAGTAAAAAGGTTGTTGATTTCCTCCGTTGTCAAGTTGAGACCTCTAGTAGTACCATTGTCCTCAGTGAGGGGTAAAAAAGGCTGATCGATATCGAGATTGAAACCACCATCGGTAGACACATACGAGTCACGACCTTGAATAAAAAAAAAAGATGTTACAGAGCGTTAGAGAGTGTGAAGACACAGTTTGCGTACGAGAATCAAAATTTCCCGAAATGTCAGGAAGATGGGAGATATCAGAAAGTCCATCAAGATGAAATCCGAAAGAACCCTGGAAATCGTAATTGGAGAAAGAGAATAGCGAATTTTCCGATTCTGGCTCGGAAGTGAAAGGGAAAAAAGGCACATGTGTTGCCTCTTCTTCCAACGCCTGCCCGACGGATGGGAACGAGACGTAAAACGGTTTCTATTAACGGAATTATGTCAAACGAAAAGCAAAAAGGATGATAAAAAATACTTACCCCGAACTCAATTTCATCGTGCTCGCTCGTATCGTCCACGTTAGCGTCCAAAGGATTCATGATGTCGCCAAGTGGTACATTTCCGGTGTCTTGATCTGGCTCCCACGAAATTGGGAGAAGCGTTTGTTCAGGTAACCAAGTCCAATCTTTCGTGGGATCTCCAGTCTGTTCTTCCGTTTCGATCGTAGTCGTCGCTACTGGTATGCTTGTCTCTGGTAGCTGAAGGGGAGCAACGAGCGCGGCATTCTCAGGGATCAACTCAACCACCGTTTCTAAAGGTTTCGCCTCAATCTCAATATCATCGTCCAACGGTTTCTCCTCAGCTTTGCAGCTGATTTTAACTTCTTTACCACTGTTCTTCTTGGACTTGCCTTTTTTAGAGGGAGAGTCGGCAGATGACGTCTTGGAATTCGTGGTAGAATTTACTGAATCCGGTTTGCGACGAGGCTGATATTTGTAGCCAGGGTAAATGCGAGCGTGAATCAGTTTCGCCTCTTCTGACATGCGAATGTAAGGTGCCTTTTCTTCATCACTAAGCGACTTCCATTCTAGGGAAATTTGTTTGGAAAGATCAGCTTGACGGGGTCGGCGGCCTAAAAAGGGAAACAAAAGAAAAATATGCCGTGAGAAGATATGTAAGAAGGAAAAATATGATCCGAAGATCTAAATTACCATCAATCCCATCGCCGTCCAAACTAAGCGGAATCATCGAAGGTGAGCTAGGAGCTGAACGACCTCGCTCTTCTGGTGAAGATTTCGAAAATTCGGGATAATTGAGTTCTTTGTACTGCGCTGACCTGACATTGCGGAAGCAAATCCAAGGGTTTGGTGGACGTGGTGGTTGTGTACGCACTTGACCGTTCGAATGAGGAGGTAAAGGAAACGGATAAGGTCCTGGGGATGATCTGGATGCAGAGCGGGATCTGCGTTCGCGAATTGGAGAGCCTACTCCAGGTGGAGGAGAGGGAGAAGTGGATCCGGCGGGAGACTCCGGGGAGATGGCCCGTAGATGGAGCTAACGGGTGATGCAAAGAACGAGGTCGATCCAGAGTCTCTGTAAGTTGTGAACATAGACGAGGTATGGGAGCCAGCGGCATGACTGGGATCAAGAAAGCTATTATATTCACCCGACGGGGAAGCGTGGAATGTCGTAAAGAGATTAGGTAGGGAGCGCGTGGCCTGGGAAGAAAAAGGCGAGGTCTCCGAGTTGGGAGCATTCATAGTATTAGCACTGAACACGAATGTTTGGGGTGTCGGTGAAATTATGTTTATCGGTGGTGCTCCGACAGGATTTGCTATCGAGACAGGATAAATTAAGGAATTTTGTCAAATGTATGCAGGGCAATACTCGCTAACGTACCTTCAACGCGGAGGTGTCTCGAATTCTGCGTACGATGAGCCGGCATTGTGTGGGCAGAACTTGTTTGTGAAAAATCGAAAATAAACAGGTGTTTTGAAACGAATGGGGTATAGACTACGACCAGAAATGCGCTGATTTGAGAGCTCGAGGAAACTGGAGAAGACGCAGTGGATGTGAAGCGAGGGTATGATACACTCGAGGCGGCTTGCAGTCGGTCGAAGGGACAAGAGGCTTGCTCTAGTTCGAAATGCCAAAGAGGGAGGTAGAGGAGAGGAAAGAAAAGTGTGGATGGCACGAACCGCGCGAAAAGGCCAAAGAAAAGGACAGGGCGGCTGTATTGGCTTTTTATGTTCTCGATATATCAAGTGCAAGAGCAACCTTGCGGGAGATGCACCCAGGAATTAGGCGACAAGAAGTTCCTACCAAAGCTGGTCCAAGACAGGATGCAGGGTAAGTGAACAAGCGATGCCGGAGTGAGACTGGAGGAATTTAACCTGAGAGAAGGTTCCTTGCCTAAGCTTGCCGCGTCATTTTATTTTAATTTTTTTAATTTTACGATATGGAATATCAGGAGGAATTTGAGCATGAAATGCGAGAGAATACGGGGCCGAGGTCTTGTCCCAAATGGGACATACAAGAAGTGCCACAAGTTAAACGTACAATCTGCTTGTTCCATATTAGGAAAATTGATAAGATAGGGCCTTTTGCACACCGGGTGAGCTTCTGCCGAATTTAATATTATTAATTCAATTCGTGGAAGGGATAAGGTTCGATCAAACATAGAAAGACGGAACTGGAAGAGGGCTGGAGAAAAGAGGAGGGAAATTAACTACGAGAAAAGACGCCACGATGGGGAAAGAGTCGAACCACAAACCACATCCTTTTCTTCCAAAGGAGGGAGCTGGAAT
Source organism: Phallus indusiatus (assembly GCA_027605045.1). NCBI lineage: Eukaryota > Fungi > Basidiomycota > Agaricomycetes > Phallales > Phallaceae > Phallus > Phallus indusiatus. The sequence continues at coordinate 178,650 of JAQFWX010000067.1, read as the reverse complement.
TTGATGGGATATGTTGTGAATTAGATTTAGAGCAGAGTGGGCCTTGATTAGATGAATTCGGTGGATTCCCTATTGTTCACGTTTTGGGAAAGGCGAGCCAACAAGGACCTACTTCCCACGCAAAGCGGCTTCGGGCTTCATTGTTCGACCGAGTTGGACAGCACAAAAGAAAAAAAATTAGTCGGTCTGAATTAACGAGTATGAGAAAAAAGTTGGGTGCCCTGTGGCTTCCTGATGAAATGGTTAGGTCCTCAAATAAATGAACCGACTTTCTATGAGAAACTAAATTCGAATTTAGTTGGTACACGAAAAAAGCTTCCAACTTTCCATACCGCCTCTTGAGAAAAACCCCCGACTCATTGCCGGGCTATATTGCCCCATATTACAGTCAGATAATATTGCCCTGGGCTGAAGGAAATAGAGTCAAGTGGCCATTTGTGTCAGATGGCCCATAGGCCAAAGTATCATATGAAAGCTTTGGGGGGGAGATCCTGGCGTGAGAGGAAAAACTGAACAAGGAACTTGCTTCCGCGGCCGCGTGATATTCCTTTTCAACCTATTTTGGTTCCGTGCTTATGTCCCGATTTGGTTACTCTTGTTTCGCCGTATTTTCTCACGGGCACCTGAACTCTTACAAGGGCCTCCTGCGGTCCGGTTAATCCCTTTAATTCTCTAAATTGCACGTCCAGATTTGATCTTCAAAGCCTCTCCTCTCAGGTGCTCGGATACATTTTGGTTTTCAATCCATAAAGCCTTAAGCCTTGAGCCTTTGACGCCCAAGCCACAAAGCCAATTACCTCAGCTGAGCGTTTATTTAATTAAAAGCCTCTGCTTCGCTATGTTTTAAAACAATTCTTTTGAGGAAAAGAAGAAGAGAAAAAAGAGTTAAGAATCCTTATCAAATTTTCACCAGATACTCCGATGAAAGCATTCGCTTCGGTCACCTCAGGCTGCAAATTGAAATTTTGGTCTGGTCTGCTAATGATCAAGTACTACAAAGTGCCATATAATTTCCAATAGAGACCGAAAGGCAGCGCAGTCAGATTTATGATCTCGCCTCGCATTAATCACGGACTTTCTGGGCGGAGCAAGGAAATTCAGGCATCTCAGGACCGATACCGGTGGTTATGTAAACGCTGAAACCGCCCGTGAAGTTAATACATGTCGAGGTCAGAGCTAACACGCTAACGTTTCGCATGTGCAGATGATCTATAAAACGTCATTTTCGTCGGGTGAGATTATAATGCTAAGGCCCGATCACTTGTATTTTCATTTGACCACCACAATTACCCGAGTTCTGATCGAGATGAATGGCGATATTGCACTCGATAATATAAAGGGAATTTCGGATAGAGGACCCGTACTGGTTGACAGTATTGAAATGAGTTTTGATAATGCATAATCATGTGGTATTGTTACGCCCTCCCTGTTTAACCATTAATCATATGGATTATTGCGATGCGAGACTCGTGAAGGCTGGAGCACTGCAACCGGATCTCTCGCCATCATCTCATCGAATAATATGGACCAAATACCGTCCCAAACCGCAGTCCAAGTACCATTCGTATGAGCACATGTCCACGGCTATTTTCGGCTCTGATATTCTGACCTGGTAAAATTCGTTTTTATAAAGAAAATCTGGCAAACTTTACTTTACTAAACCTTGACAAAACCACCAAACGGCGTCAAGGGCAACTATACAGATCTGACCAATTGGCGACTTGTCCTGTTCACGCTCCGGTTAAAGTCGGCACACACCCGAGCCGACCTGACCGACTTCCGCCTCCCGAGTCCCGCCCACTCTTGCAACCCACTCTGGGAACAAAACCCGCTCTCGAAATAAAATGAATGTAAAGGTCGCCCCTAATTTCTCCTTCGTTCGAATTTCTTTTAATTGGCTCAATATATTCCTTTTAAAATTTTTTTCTCTATACCCTTCAAAATAAGCGTGTGTTCTCGAATTCTAAGAAGCTCCCGGCCTATTCAAGCAGTTTGCAACGAGACCACTGAGCATTTACCAAATCTGGCACCTGCAAATACAAACAGGATGTTCCCAGGACTGAGATAAATAGCTGTAGGTGTACACATCTCGCATCATCTTAGTCCGCGTATCTCAAACGCCGTTTTCGTCATTTCTGATATCCAACGCTTCTTTCGGGCTTCCATTGTGCTCATTTAGGTAATCCGAGGTGAATACATGTTAAGAAGTCTTTGGACAGGTTCTGTCTTTTGAAATTAAATATCTGCATGGTCGGTAAACCAAATCCTTACCTAATTCTTTAAAATTCTTCTCATCTGCTCCTGGCTTTTGATATCAGATCTAATGTAATCGATAATCAAATCAAACGTCAACCTACAATTTCGAAATATTGGCCCGATTAACGTGAATTCCATGGTTTCTATCTGACCCGGAGGAATTTTCATTTTAAAAATAACCGAAAATCTGCAAAACTGATTGAACGGCGGGATGGCATTGGTCTACCCACATTTGCAACCAGTCTCCATTCAGAGAACAAGACACAAGACTTCAAGGAAGAGAATCTTTGTTCTTCGAAATGGTTTATTGCCGGTAGTCTCAATCATATGACAAGTTTTAGTTCCTCTTCAGGGTTTGAGCTTATTCATTATTATGGTCGTCGAGACTCTCCTTTGTACAGCACCTCTGCTTCCATCCATCTTCACGTTCACGGGAAAACGATATCTTTGTCGGTGCTATTCAAGGTACTTAGCAAGTGAGTTCTTACTTCCTAAGCTGAAAATGACGCCCAGAACGCCGCGAGACTCTTCTGTACGCAGCCATCTATAGACTTCTATAGCCTTGTGGTGCACACGCAACGGGACCAGACATCAATGCATCATGATCTTATTGATCGATGCCATAAATCAATGGAAGGCCTTAGTTTCGACGACAGCAACAATTTTGGTTATCAACAATCCTCCGCTTTGAATTCCACCCTTCGCGTCATTCTTTCCCGCTCTTTTGCTTTCCTATTTGGCATTGAAAAGTGCTATGTAAGTGATACGTGACGATCCTGTCTGGTACCTTCCTAACCAGAAACATTCCGATCCGAATGAGCGGTTGGAGACGGGGAATCTACCTAGAGACGATCGGACTATCGCCTACGCTCATAGGAAGGCTATGACCCCCTAATTCAAGCTCCTTCAATATTTCAATACTCGGGCTCAAAACCTTCTATTTGATGGTATGTACACATGATTCAATATTCACCATCGATACAGGGCGAGTCGCGTGACTACGTATTCCGCTAATAATTTGTATTCACTCATAATTTAATAGACTCAATTAACTTTCTAATTTAAGATAATCTATACATGAGTACGTAGGAAGCAAACGAATAACCCCATAAAATGACCATCATCAGCGGTCAGCGGTTACCGTTAGCTCTTTTTAAGAAAGATTAGGCTGCGTCAGGCTCTTTCTCTTCATCAAGCATCACAACGGGTTTAGCAGCGTTTTCACCTTTCTGGATATCGGCGATAGCTTGTTCCGCTCCGTCGAATCCAAAATATAGCTGTTCCTTATGTTTCAGCTTCCCGCCCGCAGCCATTTTGGGAAATGTTTTGAAGAAATCCGAGATGTGATCTTTCAAACTATCGCTTACGATGAAGCCTTGAATTGTAAGTCGCTTGGATATCACTTCGTGCATGTTCTAAAGCAAACGTAGGATCATGAAGAGACTTGACTTTGAGATTGGTTGATTACTAACCTTGATCCCATACTTATCCGGAGTGTTATAACTAGCGATGGCTCCACACATAATTATGCGACCGTGATTATTCATAACTGGGAGGACTGCGTCGAGTATTTCACCTTCGTCGTGATAGTTAGTTATTGTTATTCATCCAAGCTCACATATTTGTAACGTACCTCCAACCTATCCGGATTGAATGAACAGCAAATTCAGGGCAAACGAAGTTAAAATTTCAGCGCGAAGTCAATTCTATATAAGAAACAAACATACATTATCCCAGTAGATGTCGACGCGTAAACCTGAATCTTTCAGAGCTGTAGCCGTATCCGTAGTTTTATAGTTAAATGCGACATTTGCTCCTAGCTCTTTGGCAAATTGGACCTTTTCGTCGGATCCAGCTGAAGCAATGATCGTGAATCCTTGTGCTTTTGCGAGTTGAACAACCATCCTTTTGCACATTAGTATGAAGATATTACTGTTAATCGCTTATTTTAACTTACGACCCAACACCTCCTGCCGCCGAGCTGACGAATACAACGGTTTTTGCATTCTCGGAGTCCTTATAACGATGTGTTATCTCATCTGAAGTTCTAATTACACTACATAGCGGGCATAGGATACCAACCTTTTTGTTCGTGATGGGTACATATTTTTTCCAACCCACATACGCTGTTTGTCCTACTCGTATTCAGCTGAACAGCTCTTTGAATTGTACCATTTCCACCTACCGGGCATACCCAATACTCCAAGGTAGGTGCTCCATGGGAGGCGTTCCTCTTTTTTTATGACTTTCAAATTCGAGGGTTCTTGAATAATAGAATAACTTTGAAAGTCTAGGAAAGGTGTTGCGTAAGGGTGCGTTGGTATTGACTTTCATTGGTGTCCACGTACCGAAAACACCATAGACATGGTCACCAGCATGGAATTTGCGATTATCAGAGCGAACAACCGCAGCTATTCCGAAGTTAGATATTCTGGTCATATTATATCATTTAGCTTTTTTTTTGTTGAAAATAGATGAAGCTTACGGTTTTCCAATTGCAAAAGCAGGCTATTAGAATTTATCAAATGTAGGAAAGAATGGTAGACAAATCTGAGACAATACGTCATACATACCGAATAAGTATCGACGTCTTCTGGTCGCATGCGGCCTCGAAGGTAGGGATCAATTGACAACGCGATAGTTTTGACTAGAATACCGTTGTTCAACGGGGCCTGCAAGTCCATTTGCTCGGTTTTGTCAATTCGAGTCGTCTCTCCCGGTTTTGGATAATCTAAATTATTGAAACCTTAATTTTTGTAAAGGTGTAATGCGCAGAAGCTTCACGTACCGGTTGGAATTTGATTAAACAACAACTTCTCGTTCGGAACTAGCAATTTAAAATCGGCCATCGGGCTTCTTGAAGGAAGGTAATCTTGCTTCATGTTCTTTGGCAGTTGTAGTTGTGATGATAGTGTTGGATAGCACGTTCAGTATTACCGGGGATTGCATAGGAGAGGGGTAATCGGAATAACCAGGCTCGGATTCAAATTCTTGTTTCGTGACGCGTCTTGTTTTACATGAATATGAAAAAAAGGTAAATGCTGGCCATGATTATGAGTTTTGTTTTTTTTCATTTCTCGCATGAGAAACGACTCAATCCATGAATTGGAGGAGTCAGAGTTCCTGATCCTGTTCGTAGAATGTTCGACCATGGACCTATGAGTATGTTTCAAAGGGGGTACGAGTGACATATGAATTACCGTAGGGCCTGATCAGAAATTCCACCAGCATTTTTCTAAACGTATGATCAGAAGAATAGAGAGGATGACAAGTCATGAAATTGGATACACGCCGACAATGGAACAAACACGGTGCCAAGGTTATTCTCCTTGATATTTGTACCAGTTTATTTCCTCGAAGCAAGGTTACATCACGTGTGGACTGTTTTTCAATAAAAAGAGTGCATGATGGCTACGAACCTTAGCTGGAAAACGGGAAAGTTGCGGCGCGTGACACCACACCGCACCGCGAAGAGTTGGTTCGCCATCTTGTCATTAAACTTCCTAACCTGTCGTTCGTTCGTATGTGGAGTAATTTCGTGGAGGATCAATGTTTCCATTATTATGACAAGGATGAAAGCGGTCAGTTTGAAGAGGAAGTGGATGACGGTTGGGAAGCAGAACAAGGACCATGTCAGTATAGTTGGGGCGAATTTTACACCGGAGATAAATACCTTAGTCTCAACTAATAAAAGCCGAAGAAGATACCCGTAAAAAAACAGATTCAATAAAGCTACGTATCGTGTTTTAGCATGTAGACTGAGAATGCTGTCATGAGATTTCATGGATTTTATGTGAAAACGCCCCTGCTGGAAAACGCCGAACAGGAAAGTTGCTAACGGCCTGTGGGTGACGGTCACGCCACGACACGCAAACTGCCAGCGAAGTAAGGCCAGCAACCGCCAGCAATGGTGACAGTTTACAGCACTTTCATGTCCTCAAAACGTCTCTGGCGCGATTTAGCAAAAATAATTGTCCTCACAATTGATTAACATGAAGATTAGAAGCTAGTTCAAGCTACTAAATGCCTCAAGGCCGGCCGTCTATCCTCACGATAACTTTGATAAGTGCGTATCTTGTCTTTTTCACACGTAAGGTAAATGTTCATCTTTTAGAATTCGAACAAACTGATATAGCGCAAGTCCCGTTTGAATCATTTCTCCGGAAGATGTATATTAAAGGGTATATAGCTACCAACTTCGAATTCCCCAAGGGGTAATTTCTAACTATTAGCCTCGATTTTATGCAACCGAGAGTTTGGAGAGAATAACGTTTTGGATATTGCGCGCTAATTGGAAGGAAAAGGACGTTCCTCAGTGTTATGTCGACAAAGTCCTCCATTATCGAATGGTCCAGGTTCCGAAGCACTCGCCAATGGCCCCATCCTTGGGTCCTAGAAATTCGCGGCAAGGAAAACAAATGCTTTTCAACAAAAATAACTTTAAGGACAAGTTACATTGGCGTAATTTTCGCTGGAAACAGTGACCTGGCGCATTGGCGCTGCATGCCCCCGAGATTCTATTGTCTTAATCCCTTGGGGTATGATGTGTATTTTAACCACGAGTGACGTGTTTAACTACAGCTTTTTTTTTTCAACCAGCATCTCCACATTATGGATTCAACGAAAATGTTATATCTTGCTATCGCTACTTCTTCGTCATTTTTGTTTTACAACAAACACCTGAAGAAAACACAACCTGCCCCTTTCCCACCAGGCCCCAAATCATTTCCGTTCATTGGGAATTTATGGGACATGCCGAAGACAAAAACATACAAGACATTTGGAGAGTGGGCCATAACGTATGGTTAGTTGCGATTCTCCTTTCGCACAAGTTGGCCCTGCATATTGGATGCTTGATATTAGGTGGGATCGTACATGTTGACGTTATGGGCCAGCATATCATCATCCTCAACGATCTCAAATATGTAAACGAGCTCTTGGAATTGAAGAATCGCTTATACAGCGAGCGCCCGACATTAATGATGGCTGGTAAACTTGTTGGTTGGGAAGATGGACCCGCTTTAAGACCTTTCGACAGCATCTGGTTAGAGCAAAGAAGATATATGTCCAACTTTCTCGGCACTCGCTCCAAAGTGGAAAGGTTTGAAAATGTGCTCGATGAAGAAATCAAGAAACTTCTGCCCCGCTTGTTCAAAGATCCGGGAAAGCAGCTAGAATCTTTTCAACAGTAAGTGTTTCGTAACTAAAAAAAAAAATACAGAAACTTCACCTATCCACTCTCTGCAATAGCTATGCCGGATCTGTTGTCTTAATACTTGTTTATGGATATCAAGTAACCGATGACGACGATATTCTCGTCAATATAGTCACAAAGGCGATGGATGATTTCGGCGAAACTACTCAAAGCGGGGCCTTTTCCGTCGATTTTTTTCCATTAAGTAATGTTCTTCATTTCATTTTATATTATGACTCTCTTTCTGAAATCCCTTTGTAGTGAGGTTTATTCCAAGTTGGTTTCCTGGCGCCAGCTGGAAGAGGAAAGCTATGAAATACCGTCAAACCTTGAATGAAATGTTAACATACCCCTATGATTGGACGAAGGAACAAATGGTATGATAATCTTCATTAGCCATACATATATATATATATATCTACCATAATTACGACCCCCAAGAACTTGGGAACTGCTCGACCTTGTTTTGTAACGGACATATTGGAAGAAGGAGGGTTCTCAGCTGAACAGGAAAAGGTTATACAATGGGCTGCAGGTGCGATATACGCTGGTATGTTCTCCCTTTTTTTTTTTTTTTGGTGGAGCTTAAAGATAGTTTTCGAGTGAGAGTGTCATTTGACACCCCTTGTCAACTCGGTCCACTACCCTAACTAACCGAGCGGAGAAATGCATTTAGGCACACCTAGATAGGTAGTGTGGGACTCGTCCCCAATACCCACTAAAACTCCGCTCTGCGGTAACAGAGGCCTACATAGCGGCGTGTGTGAGGGGATTCGAACTCACATTCGGATGAAGGACACCCCTGACATAATCAGAGACACCCCCCGGTGATGGTACCGCTAATCCATCACCCCCCCTGTATGTTCTCCCCTTTTCGACATATGTATACTATTAACATAGGAAACAACAGGTGGCGCACATACAGTAAGTGTCATTGAACTCACGGTTCACCTCCGGATTGAATATGTATGCAGACCGCCGGTGCGCTATCGTGCTTCTTGTTGGCCATGGTGAGACACACTCCTGAACTGCAAAAAGCTCAGGAGGAAATTCAAGTCGTCATTGGAAATGATCGTCTGCCGACCTTGGCAGATCGCCCCCTTCTTCCATATTTCGAAGCACTGTGTCTAGAAGTTCATCGTTGCTACACGATAGGCCCTTTAGGTCAGTATTTCTTTTAAGTATTATATTCAGAGCTTTCTAACGTTCGCTCCCTCAAGGTCTCCAGCACGTGGCTCGAGAAGACGATGTTCACGATGGATATTTTATCCCAAAAGGGAGTATTCTGTTTGCAAATAACATGTGCTTCTTTTTCTTTCTCTCTTGATTTTCATTCGTCTCTATATTTGACTTTCTTTAGACATTTCCATCGAGATGAAAAGTTATATCCACATCCAGAAAAATTTCTACCGGAACGCTTTCTTGGGTTTGACGAAGAGGGTAAGCGGAAACAAAGGGACCCAACCGACTTCATGTTTGGATACGGACGCAGGTTTGATTCCTTTTTTTTAGTTTTTAAGCCATCACTCAATTATATAATTGCGCATATCGTATATTAGAAGATGTCCAGGCGTACATTTAGCCAACGCGATGGTATGGCTAGCGTCCTCCGTGTTAATAACTGTCTTCGATATCAAACCAATCATCAAAAACGGTAAACCTGCTATTCCTTCAGCGAGATTTGCCGGTGACCTTATAACGTGAGTTGTGATCCTCGATTTGATTTTGGACCATGCTTATGCCTTCCCGACTAAAGCCATCCTGAACCATTTGAATATGTTATCACTCCTAAATCACACTGGGAAAGTCTCCTGAAAAATTGTTAAACTCGTAACTCGTAATTATACATGAATGCTGAAATTTCTACAATCATAATCCTGCTTTTTTGATGAAAATATAAACTAAGAATTTCTTGGCGCTTTTACTTTCTGAATCGCTCATTACACACAACCTTTTACTCGAAAGATGTTGAGTCCTTAAACCTGAACGTAGTGACAGGTGCGGCATATGGAGTCATAGTGTGGACACGGTGAGACTCGTCCAACCGTCCAACGGTTTTCTTGCCTATATATTCTTGTCACAAGTAGCACGATGTCAATCAATCATTCTTTGCGTATTCAGAACTTCATGCAAAACAATATGTCGACAAACGAGTCTGTCCCCGAGTTTTCGTTCTCGCTGGCACGCTCAAGTAACACGTTGACTAATTGGTGAGACGTCTCTCAATTTTACATGCTGTATCTAAAGTCTTTTCTCGCTTGTAGGCAACTTCAAGTGAAACCCAAAGAACAAAATGACTTAATATCGCTATATCGTCAACATCAATACCCTATAAATCCTTTGTACGAACAAACTATACCTTCCGAGTGAGTTAGTACGCTTTAGATGCATCAAACGAGATTGTCTGAACATCATATGCGTTCGCGCAGGTCGATTTTCAGGGCAAATGCGCATCCTGCTGCTATTCCTGCTCTTCAATGTTCCCACCCATACCCCCACTGCGAAAGCATGTGCGTAGCCATTCTCTTTCAAGTACACATCATCTAACCAACACCCCACCTTAGTTGCTCTGATTTCAAGCCAATCGAGGATGTTGTATGTCCAGAAGCTCTGAAAACCGATGCAAATGCCGAGCATGAGTCTAATTATGAACTTGAAATGAAATCCTTCGATCCGTATGAAGCTTTGGAAGAGGAGAATCTCGAGTTTGCAGATGATTCGCAGTGGCCTTTACCTCCCGGGAATCCTGACTTTGATAGGTGATTACTATACAGTCGTCAATCAGATACCTCTCTAACTGAATATTTCAATATCTTACTATAGCTCCCATGTATTCCTTCCAGAGAGCGAAATTGTCGAAGGTAACGAATCCGAGACTACGATGGGGGAAGACGAGGCCAACTCTAAGCTTCACGAACTGGTGGAGCCTCGTGTGCCAACTCAGGCTCTGGATGCGGTCACCAAGTCGAACGCAGTGGACAAGGACGAAGAACTCGGTGAATGGATGAATAGGTTTTCAAAGACACATAACGTGAACGCAGAATTTGATCAACCGAGAATATCATCCGTGGCTCGTGAGCCTTCCATCGCCATCGTTAGGAAGGACAAAAGAAAAGAAGTGATTACGACGGTAGAAGATGTCCTATCTGAAGAACCCGAATACTGGCGTAAAATGATACCGGCAAGCGATGATGATGATAACGACATTGATCACCACGATTGTACGAGCGAATATGAAGCCGGCAGCTGGGATCCTTACGAAGGCGAAATCAATGGATGGGACCTCTGGTGGAGCAGGCGAGAAAGAACTTCAGATTTAGCTCCGTTTTCCGCCAGTGGACCTCCGTCCGGCAGTAACGAGGTGGATGGGGACACGAAGATGCTTTTCAGAGGTTTCCCTGAAGTTAAGGAGGACTTGGAGTGGGAAGATGAGTCGGATGACGCATCCTTCGTAAGCGAGTTCACAGAGGAGAATCCGACACTGGGAGGTATGATGTGGTTATCCGAGGGGAGCAAGCAAACTTTGTTGAGACTGAAAAAGTTGAAGAGCAGTATGAAGATGACTTAGTGTCGAACAATGATTAATGGCCTTCCGATCCCGAATGGGGGAGATGAGGAAGAAAACAAGAAAGACGACACCCTGACGGAGAATAAACTCAGCGGTCACAGCATCAAAATTTTGAAACAAAGGCGGAAGAGATTACATTTGATTGTCATGTATTATTCAAGCGGGAATTGTAGTTGAACAATAGGTTTTTTTTTTTGTAATTTTTATTTTCACTTTCATGTACAATCTCGGGTTCCATACAATTCTGTATCATATTGCGGGTGCCATCCAGAGTGACTAGTGACTTACATATGGGTAATATGATGAACTTGGATCTAATGACTTCCCACCTTGAACAGCTTGAGTGGCTGCAAATCAGTAGGTTACTCGGACGTGTTCAGCTGTGTTCACCACAGCCTTGACATTTTCCGAAAGTATTAATCACACATGTACTCTCCGGTCACTGGTTCGGGGATGAGTTGGCATGAAGTCCATTGATCCGGACTACAGCGGGAACTACTATGGCCATTTGAAACCGTGTGTCAATTCGTTCAACATTGTTCACCGTCTACCGCCAAAGAGCAAAAAGGTTTCACGGTAAATATGTCGAAGTCAGTCAATCCGTTGAATGAAAAAATGTAAAATTTTAGACTATAATAATTGGGTTCTTTATGAGAATTTTGACATTCCTACGTCTCGAGAAAGATTAACATACTTTTTTTGAAAGACATTTCGCAAGCCCGGCCAGCTGACACCGATACCGGTGTACTGACCTCACTCGCAATTGCATTTAAAGAAGACTACTCCTCTAATTACTCTCACTTGTGCTCAACAGTTTCTACTAACGATGGAGCATTTCAACGCGACCAACGTCATGTATCTCTCTGCTGCTATCTCTTCATCAGTCTTGCTTTATAACAAGGTTCTGAAGAAATCACAACCGGCTCCATTTCCACCTGGTCCAAAGCCGCTCCCTATATTTGGAAACATAAAAGACATGCCCACATCCAAAACCTACAAAACGTTTAGAGAATGGGCTAAAGTATATGGTCTGTAATACTTTACCACGTTCAACAGGTCAAAGTATAAAACACTCACATATTTTTCCAAGGTGACATCGTGCACGTTGACGTGTTAGGAGTCCACATCATTATCCTTAATAGTCCCGAATACGTGGATGAGATGCTGGAAACCAAAAGCCGAATATATAGCGAGCGTCCGATCTTGACTATGATCGGTACACTGGCTGATTTGGCGGGTAGCACAGCTCTGAGACAGACGGATAGCATTTGGGTAGAGCATCGCAGACATATGGCCAACTTCATGGGTACTCGTTCTAAGGCTGAAACATTCGAGAGCGCGATTTACGACGGCATTATGAAAATGTTACCTCGTTTGCGGGCCAATCCTCGAGAGAATGCAGAGATATTTCAACTGTGGGTTAATCTCGGTTTCTAGGCCTTTAGGTGATCATTGAAACTTCACTCTAATTCCAGTTTTACTGGGTCACTCCTCTTGATGCTTGTTTATGGTTATGAAGTAAAAGACGAGAAAGATTATTTTGTGAAGGTATTCAATAGCGTGAACGATGGTTTTGGAGAAATGACTCAGAGCGGTGCTTTTCTCGTCGACTTTTTCCCCATGCGTAAGGTCTTTTCCACTTCTCATTTGTCGGAACTAATGTCTATCCAGTTCGACATATTCCAGGTTGGCTACCGGGGACGGGATGGAAAGCAATAGCCATGAAATATCGCGACGAAGGAGAGGATATGTTGACACGTCCTTACAATTGGACGAAAGAACAAATGGCTCGTACGATTAGCTTTTTTTATTGCGTTCATGCTAATACTATTTCCAGAAATCGGGAACCGCTCGACCTTGCTTCATTACAGATATTTTAGAAAATGGAGAATACACGCCAGAACAGGAGAGGTCGGTTTTGGCATGGGCCGCAGTAGGGGTGACTTCGGGCAAGCCTCCCTTCTTACTTTCTGGGATGCGTGCTTATTTATACAATTTTCAAAAACAGGTGGCACACATACCGTGAATTTGTCTGCGGTTAACTTTCATTATGTATAGCTGATTGAGATCGTTTAGACTTCTGCCGCATTGTGTTGTTTTATTTTAGGAATTATCAGACATACTCCTGAATTACGAAAAGCCCAAGAGGAAATTAATACCGTTATTGGAAACGACCGTTTGCCAACCCTGGCCGATCGTCCTCGTCTACCTTATTTTGAAGCTCTATGCATGGAGATACATCGTTTATACACAATTGCGCCTTTAGGTAAGTCTTCTATTGGGTCTTCGAATTCGACTTTACCATGTTCTACTTACTCTAGGTCTTCAGCATGTTGCGCGAGAAGATGATATTCACAATGGCTATTTCATTCCTAAAGGAACAATGATTATAGCAAATGATATGTAGGTTTACTTTTTAAATAATAATTCAAATGATCTATGACGTCTAACTTCAATATCAAAGAATGATCTACCGCAACGAAAAATTATATCCCAACCCGGAAAAGTTTATGCCAGAACGCTTCCTCGAACTCGACGCAGCCGGCAAACGAAAACAAAGGGACCCTAGAGATTTCGCGTTTGGATTCGGCCGAAGGCAAGTTCACCCTACTCAACTTCCCTTTGACGGCTGACTGACTAACCTTCATTGGGATTCTATCAGACGTTGTCCAGGAGTGCAGTTAGCAAATGCTATACTATGGTTAACGTGTGCTACTTTAATAACCGTCTATGATTTCGAGCCAGTTGTCATAGGCGGTAAACCCGCCATCCCTCCAGGGAAGTTTTGGGGTGAATTCATAACGTGAGTAGCTTTTCAAAGTTCCGTTTGTTCAGGGCTGAGATCAATTTTTTTGAATTCTAATAGTCATCCTGAGCCATTTGATTATGTTATTACTCCTAGATCGAAATTCTTTGAGAGTTTGCTTCAGAGTCTTTGATCGGGATAAAATTTAACGTCTATATTAGCGACTTGAGCTTGCGCTGGTAATACTTAGAGATAGCATTTATTATTATTTACTTATTGTGTCTTAATTTGTATCAAAATTGCGTCGATCTCGCTTGCATCAGCAAATTAGATTTACATACGTCGAAAGCTTTAAAAACAACTGGTTGAGCGTGGATTCAGATAAATATCAACAGTATGTTGGGGGATTACAATGATTAACAAGAACATGAATTATAGAAGGCAGCCGGTCAAGTCAATCAACGGGAATCACATGTCTTGTTTACTAGGGTCTGTCGGCGAGTTGTTTTGAGAAGACGCACGATGTTGAGCCAATCTCTAATCAAGATGGAGCACTGTGAATACATGTATACGCTCCTAAGCAATGGTTATACAAACCTGTTTCAACATCTCTGCAGTAGTAGAGATTGAGTCCAGTGCAGCCTCGGAAAACTCGACAGCCTTTGACGCGAAGAGTTGATAAATATGACGCCCAATTATATCGCAAGCAGCTACTTACCGAATCAGCAGCTCTATCGCGTATGGAATTGAGCTGTGCTTGTCGTTCCTCCCAATTCTCATTGTAGCGTCTTTCGTATTTAATTCTACAATCTTGTTTTCCTTTCATCCAGACTGTCGCAGCCACGCCACCGAAGAAGAACCATAGCAATCTGCTGGGCATTCTGTGGCGATATGAGTAGAAGTGATAATCGGGATATTTGTGGTATGGGTACATGGTAAAGGAGAGAGCCTAGGACATCTTAATATTATATACTTCCAGGATGCTTCGCACAATCTAGTTCATGCCGGATGGATTCGTTGACTTTTGGTACTTTATGGCTGGCAGTTGAGTCAACGCATGCATTTGAAGACGCGCGTTCACTTGCCGCCGGCAACTTCCGTTTTTGCTGTGAGTTTTGTTTTGGGTTAGGGACTCTTAAAATATCAATTCAGTTGTTGGCTAACAGATTCCAGTAGTTGGAGAGGAGGAGGATGAGCATACATAGCTAATCGAGTACGCGAGGGCAAAAAAAACTATGTGATCACGTCTGAAGTTTGAAGCTTGAAGTATGTATCGGGAACGGAATGACTTCTGAGTAAGGATGGGACTTTTTCGCCGCGCCCGTCGGCGTCTATTTCATTCACGTAGTAACCCGCTTTCAAGATTCCAGCTCCGTCTAAGGCTAAAAAAAAAATGCAACTACTACAAAAACTCTCCAAAGAACTGAAGGAATATGTAATCTTAGGACTGGACACCAAACAAGATCTGCTTCATCTTGCTTTAACATGTCGCGAATTCTACAAGATCATTATGCCAATGCGCCGCCTACTTTTTGCCCAGACCATACCTCCGACTTCAGGTCGCGAAGATAATTCTTTGCGGTCCTTGACAGCGTGCTGTCTTGCTATCAATAGACCTGGATTTCGCGCTAAAGATACGGCTCCAGATCACAAAACTCTAAAATTGGCTCTGGACACGTTGATTCACAACTGCTTTGCCCTGGTCGATTTCGCCCTCATCGTAACTCCTCATGTGATGCCGTCACCTTATACCTTTACGTACGGGAATTTGCTGAAGAACGCGACTTGGCCTTCTTTAGAGAGGCTGACCCTTACCGGACCTTTAGCACTTTTTGACCATGACGAGATGCCGGCTCAAGAAAAGGCCAATATTGCAGCTTCTTTTTTCCAGAGACATCCACTCTTGAAGTGCCTACGCCTGGAAGAGTTATCTGACCCTATCGAGCCATACCTAACAGAACAAGACTTACCCCTACCAACCATATTCCCATCACTCAAGTCTTTTTTCTCCGATTCTCCCGTGGACCCCAGCCTTCTTCTCCGTCTCACTCATCTCTCTGTAACGCGAAACTGTCCCATAGACGGTTTCACGTCAGCCCCACTACTCCGAAGTTGCGTTCTCTTCGCTGCCTCTCCCGAAGGCTTCCGAGAATTCGTGGAAAACGTATCCTCTGAAAACCTTGAACGTCTATCCCTTTACTACCCTTTTCTTCCGTACGATGATGACAATGAAAATCTTTGCGATGATTGTGAAGATCGCGGACCGATCGATTTCAGTACCGCTTTGGACGGGATACCGGCCCTGATTAAAAAACTGCCCAAACTGACGCATCTGCATGTCTATATGGAGGAAGCGTGCGGATACGCTATAGGAGAGTTGATTCGTCATCTTGTCGTTGAACTTCCTAATCTATCGTTTGTTCGTATGTGGAGTAATTTCGTGGAGGATCAATGGTTCCATTATTATGACAAGGATGAAAGCGGTCATTTTGAGGAAGAGGAAGTGGATGATAGTTGGGAAGCAGAACATGGACCATGTAGTTGGGGCGAATTTTACACCGGGGATGAATACCTCGATTAACAAAAGCCGAAGGAGATACCCGTAAAAACAAAAACTGACTCGATAAAAGCTACATGTCGTGTTTTAGCATGTAGGATTGAGAATCCCGTCATGAGATTTCATGTGAATAAGTATAAAAGTAATACCACACAATCACAATGCCTAATACATGTTGAAGCATCGTCCGAACACAATTCGGAAAAGTGCAACATCTGATTTTTGTGTCACGCTTATCATCGTATCTTTCGAGAATCATGGAGAATGGCAACACACTATCCTGGCGTTCGTGTGTTAGCATTCCCAGCTGGCTATTCATAATACCCCGCGTCATTCTTAATTTACGCAGAATTCCATTGACACACCAACAAAACGTCGAACAGTGATTCCCTCCAAATTCGTCCGAAACAAAGGATTCTTCGCGTATACTTCCTTTTGAACAAAGGAATCGATAAGAATCAGCTAACGAGTTTTTAGTGGAGTGTGCACAAAGGCAGTCCCTTTCACCTGACCTGACCGAAACGTGGATCGATTTGTATAAAAATAGGACAAAGACGGTGAAAGATATAAAATGAAGGCAAGCCTGTCTTCCCAAAGACGTGGAAAACGTTACCCCTCACCTTCTCACATCTGACTTAACCGCAATAGCACGCTGGCTATATACCTCAACGCGGTACTTACAGTCAACCGACACTGGTCGTCGCTGAGCTCACAGACATGATTTATAACACGCATTCACACGAACTTGAAAGACAAAGCAAAGATGGTATTTGTGGGTATCATTACGATCTTGACTTTACAACCAGCTAATACGAAAATTACAATATGCAGAGAGATACACGATGTTGAACGAAGACAAATAAAGATACAATATTCCCAAAATCCCAAACGGTGAACACCAGATTTTTTGACTCAACTCGGACAAGGAGGATCAAGGAACGTAACTTGACCAAGCCCACTTCTTTCAATATCCGACAGGACGGCATCGAGACTTTGTATAAAGGTAACGTGGCCACTTGTACTGGCGGCAACAATCATGCCAACAGGTCTTCCAGGTTTGGTTATCCTATTCGCTCCTTCAATGTCTTGCTTTTCATGCGCGCTGACAATTGCACCAGCGTCACCGGGATATGAGAAAGTGCCATCCCATGGATGCGAGACAATGATGTAGTCCAGTCGACGAACACCTGGGCCGTCTCGTGGAAGACGATAAAGGGATTTGATACCATTTATTGTGCCAATGGTATGCGATGTTGTGCGCCCCCGCTTTGATACCACCGACCCCGTTTCAAGCCTCTCTACTCGACTTGGCTTGATAGGCTTGAATAACGGCGTTCGTGGTTTATTGAGCGCCATGGCTCTTGATGCGGCAGCGCGAGTCACCTCGACCACGGTCCATATCAGTGAAGGGGGTATGGGGAGTAAAGAAGCAGTAGGGGATGTTGGGGAAAGGTGGCATTCGGGGGAAGTCGGAGCGGGAGGGGTAGAGACACCAATGATTTTTCCCAGTTCAAACGTCGCCGACAGAACTTCGCGACGCATTTCCAACGCATGCAGTTGGTAGGGATCTCTGGAGAGAATATCCCTGCATGTCTCATTCTCGTCCTCGTAGCTCTTGTCTCTGTCGGCGACGCTGGGTTGAGAGATGACGTCGCCCTTCGAGACTTCATAAGTCGGTGGCACGGTTAACATGCACACCGACTTTGAGTGCGAGGATAAATGTATGTAGGCCCCGAGACTGACTGAATGTCTGTCGTTTTTGATCAGCCCGCATGACGCCCCTAATGGTGGTACGTCTGTTTGTTTTAACGCCGTCTGACTGGGCGAGCCATTCCGGTCAGAGTTGTTGGCGAAAACAGCCGGGTACGACTGTCGCACATGAACATTAAATATAAGATTGGTTTCCAGTAAAACGTCTTCTATTCGATGTGGATTGGCGACGCCAATGAGGATTACTGGCACGCAACGAGGTTTAAGCCTGAAGTGAATGGTTAAGCAAAGCAAAGAGAGATAGTTTGGAGAGGGATAGCTCACCCAACGAGGCTGATTTCGTAAGGCTCGTTATCTTCAATGACAGCCTCAATTCTCGAGGCCAGTTCATCGAATATTCTGGGCGCCAGTTCGCCGCTGGGATCATTAGCTGGCAAGGGCTCATATAAGTCCCCGTCTTGAAGGTCGAGGGGGACGTATTGAATGAGATTTGCATACGTTTCCTGACGTTATTTTTAGGATGGTTGTTTAAAAAGTCATGAGAGATATGATACGTACCAACATTGTAGATAGTTTAAGACGATTTGAGACGTGTCTCAGTGGATTAGGCAGGGGGGGGAAGAGCCTGACTGATTGCCTTGTTGGGATTTTTTGTCGGTCTTTATATTCCTAAAAACCATTTACCAGTCCGTTGGGAATAAGGTCTGCGTGCTCTTGTCCTTGTCATAGGGACACGATGATATATTGTCGTCCAAGAGCCTTGTGTCCTATGGACTCTCAACCAGTTGACCTACGCGGACTTCATCATCTCTGTATTTTAAAATTTCTAATGATAAACTTACTTTGCCAAATAAGCTATGATGAACCATAGCAAAACAGCGAAGATGAGCGAATATGTTACTCACGCTGACGCGTCTGGATGGAGGAAGTTTCGGTTTTCTCCCCCAGTGGGCGCCTTTCTGTTTAAAATTGTTTCCACTCCCGATTTCCAATATCCATCATGAATCGTGTTACAAGATGTTAACGACGACGGATTATGCGCTTTCTCTGGGATCGTGGTTCATGGTAACATGTGTTAATACATCCCAAGCCTATAAGCCCAGCGGACACGATACAAATACACAGACCTTCGAAAGAACGCACGCCTATCAATCTTTTCAAGCTCGCTCATCAACATGGGTCCTCTCAATATAATCTGGTTGGGGAAATCATAAAATCTTGACGAAGGAACGGATCGGAAGAGGAAAATAGTTTTGGTTCTCCCCGGGCGTATGTCGAATACCAGAACACCTCACACTATGTCAACTGTTATGTTCAGTGTGCACGTGGAGAACTCTATTTGATTCAAGTATGTAATTCTCTATTTGGGCCTTTTCATGTCTCGTCACTTTGCTGAGAAATTGTCATATTTGCCGCAGTTATGATGTGATGCAGTTGACGCGTAGATCACGTCAATGTTTGCAATATCTATCCTCAGAAACTTCACTCCTACAGCCGGTTATTACATAATGTTTATTATCTCCAGTCCTAACAGCTATATTTGAACAATTACAACCCAAATGGAGCCTGTATTCCCGGCAACAGAGGTGCCATCTCACATCCTACACCGATTGGTTATCCGCTAGTCCGCGTGAAATACGTGATTCGCATATAAAGAGCACCCCACTCTAAACTTCTAAATCACGCCACCAGTATCATTATATCGCACAATGACCTCCACAATTGTGAACAAGAGAGTCCTGTTCAACAAGGTGCCTGAAGGTCGGTGTAGTCATCGTGTTGAATTCATATGCTCTTTTGACTAATCTCTCTTTCCTTATGCTTAAAGATTATCCGGAACTCGGGGTTACTCTAAAGCTTGATTCTACTTCCAAGATTGATCTGGATGCTCCTTTGGAAGGAGGAATCCTCGTCAAGACGAAAGCGTTAGCTATTGATCCTTATATGAGAGGTCGCATGCGACATCCCTCAAAGACGACCTACAATGTGAGTATCAATCTCACCTCGAACGTCGTTGTCTCCTGTGATGGATGGTTTCCTATAGGCCCCTTTTACGTTAGGCGAACCGTCAGTCCACCTAAAGTCTAGCTAAAAACACTCTTTCCAAAAAAAAAATAATCTCTGCCTTGTCATAGGATAGGTAATTTTGGCATTGGAGTAGTTATACGTTCCGAAAATTCCGAGTATAAGGTCGGGGATCATTTATACGGTTTTTTCAGTCAGTGCAGCCTAATATCTTTTCCACGCAATATGGGTTTGCGATCTTTGATTATGATTATGATTCGTAGGCTTTCAGGAATACTCTATACTCAAAGATCCCACATCTTATAGAATAATTAAGAATGAGGAAAATCTTCCTTGGAGCGTGTATCTGGGAACTTTGGGAATGCCAGGTAAATGAGCAACCTTTTGCAATGGGCTTAGTTATAAGATTCACCTTCACCTACTTTCACAGGGCAGACCGCCTACTTCGGCTGGACAGAGTATTCATATGCTAAGCCGGTACCGATTCCTTCAAAAATTCTCTGTCGTTTATAGGTATTGATTGTTTCAATGCGCCAGGGTGAGACTGTCTTTGTATCTACTGCTGCTGGAACAGTAGGAGCGTAAGTCCAACGATATGCTTCTGCTTCAACTCAAAGGCGAATTTTTTTCACTCAGAGGAGTCGTTCAACTCGCCAAAATCCAAGGACTCAAAGTGATTGCTTCAGCCGGATCCGATGAAAAAGTGGAATATGTCAAGAGCTTGGGGGCTGACGTTGTTTTCAATTATAAGACGAAAAATACCAAAGATGCTTTAGCGGAACTTGGGCACGGAATTGATATCTTTTGGGATAACGTACGTTTTATCCCCCGTATGTTTCATTGATTTGAGTTTCATTGGAATTGAAATTTCACGTAGGTTGGAAGTGAGTGTATTGCGCCATCTCTTTGTCAGATATGACGCTTGATATCATTTATGCCTCAGGTGAAACTCTTGAAGCTGCTCTTGATGCTTTAAAACCGTTTGGACGTATAATTGCGTGTGGAGGAATTGCCTCATACAACAATCCAAATCCACATGGTGTAAAAGTGAGAAATTATTTATTTCTAATTCATAACAATTTAATCCCGTTTTTTTTTGTTTCAGAATTTAAATAACATCATATTCAAACGTCTCACAATCCATGGATTCATTGTTTCCAATTTTCTCAAAGAGAGAGCCGAGGAATTTTACTCTGAATTCCCCAAGCTAGTAGCTGAAGGGAAAATTGACCATAAAGAACAGCTGTACTATGGTATCGAATCAGCTGAAAAGGGTCTCATTGATACGATGAAAGGGGATAATACTGCCAAGCCGGTTATCGTTTTAGGTGAATCCCTGTAGAATTAAACTGATTGGATAGTTTTCTCTCCCGATGTGTTACGTACTATAAACTACAGAGGAATGTATAGTGAAAGGTTTTTTTTGACGAGATGCGCCTGATGTATCAAAGAGCATTGCGTGCTAATTGCGTAGAATATATTGAAGGTAATCTCGGGGCAAATGCTTCTCGGTTTATGTTAGTCAAAGATCAGTCAACGAGAGGTGATTTACCGTTAGTACCAGCCCCTTGTTTCCAACAGTGTGCCTAACAGCATCCTACATGATCGTAATGAACACCGTCTTTCCACACATCGCGGGTACTTAGATCCAGATCTGCTCCTTTCTCGCAGAGAAATGATATAAGTTTTGTAAAGTATTTATTACTAAACAGAATATGACAATTGAAGACTAAAAAATGTGATACACTAGACGATATGGTTGTATGATATAGCAAGTTGAACTGACAAAAAAACTGGATAGCGGATACATTTCAGCAAAACACAATAAGGAAAGCAAAATGAAATAAAATGCGTGAAAATGGATGATAGTGGCAGTCCATATGAGTAAAATTAGGGTCGATGCAAGTTTTCGAGAGTTTTGGAATTTGAAAGGGGATGGTTTGATGATTTATAGCATGAATTCTAGCCGGTTTTTGATCTCTTCAATACTAGGTCTGGCGTCCTTTTCTCCCCAACATTGATGCAGGAGCTGACAAAGCGAATCCGGGTCATTGATCTGGTATATGATTGCTTCCGGCGAAATAACCGGTCTCCTGAACTTTGAAATATAAAGCATTCTATCGTTCATATCAGCATGAGGCAACTGTCCGGTTAATAGCTGTGTGTGTATAATATGAGTTCTTTATTTTTAGAAGGGACAGAAGTTTTAACATACCTCAAGAACGGTACATGCCCATGAATACACGTCTGCCGCGTACGTTGGTTTTGCATGCTCCCAATAATGAAACTCTGGGGCACACCAGCGTAATGAACAAGCTGGTCTTGGAGGACCGCCGTCGGGTAAATCGGGCCTTAAAATATGGGACTGCCCAAAGTCGATGAGTTTGGCGTGACCGTCGTCGTCTATCATGATATTGTCCTGTACACGAATTAAGAAACGCGCCAATAATGGTTGAAGATGAAGGGAAATGTAGTACGAACTCCTTTTAGGTCACAGTGAACAATGCCACGAGCATGAAGGTACGCGACGCCTTGAGTGATTTCGTTTATCTAGAATAGCATATATTTCCACTCAATAAACGAAAGTTTCTGGCAAAAGATATAAAATCAACTCACAATACTTCTAGGGTTAACTGATGGTCTCTCCCGTAGGTAGGTATTCACGCTGCCGTTGCTGTACCAAGACGTTACGAGAGCAAGTCGACCTTCCACGTCACAAATGCCTTGAAAAACGCCAATGTTTGGATGATTCAATAAAGCCCAAATCTTTGCTTCTCGCTAATTCATCAAGATTGAAGGTATACGTGAGCACATTTCTTGCCGGAAAAGATGGGTGCAAAGCGGTCTCTAACCTCGATCGCGTTCACGTTCTGCCCTGCTAACGGAAGTTTGACTGCAACCTTTGTGTATACACGTGAGAGCGTGTTGAAGTAGAATGCAATGTATTTCATTTACCACGTCTTTACTGTTTTGAACCATTCCCTTCCATATGTCAGCTGTTCCGCCTTGGTTCGCAGAACTCCGCCCAAAGTCGAGAACGTGCTCATAGCGTGTGATTTGTTGAAACGTGGGGTTGAGTTCCGTGATAATATGAGACATTTTTGACATTACTGACGACAAGGAAAGAAAGAAGAGTGTGTCTGAAGGCAAGAGTTATAAAAATGAGTTGACACTTAAACACCGTGTCCATACATTTGATCCGAGTACGTCACACTCATTTTTCCTAGTTCATCGTTCTTCAGTACATAGAGGGAGAACGGCTGTAACGAAAAGCTTCGACGAAAAGCAAAAGTTGTTGATGGTCATGGTGGCAAACGCTGTTGGCTGTCGTTTCGTGCTCCGCCACTATCAAATTCTTCTTCCAATGCATTTGGCGCTAATTGTGAAGCCAGTATTACAAAATGAAATGTGTGACCGGAGGGGGAGGGCTCCAACCAATCGGCACGGCACCGCATATATATGCGTCGTCGTCCAAGTACACAGTTCGTGGGAGATGTTGTTTGGGTTTGTTTACGCGTCTGTCACGTGATCGTGACACCCGCTGGGAGTCAGAAATAGTCTGGCATTGGATCAGGCACAAGTCTGGCAATGATCTTGATTTGCCATGAGTGGCAAAGGAAATCCGTGATTTCACATACGATGCATAACGGGGTACTGAAGTACACACGGAGTAGTAAGAGTACTAGTATAGTACTACTAAGTATTGGTGCATGCCGTATGTATACCTTGCTTGACTTTGCTATTCCACTGGCAGGTAGCGGCACTCGCGGTACACAACTTAGGGCTATACTCGATCCTGTGAACTAACTCTGTATTTTTGGAGCATGGATAACTCAGAGAAGCAAGGTACATAACACAAAGAACTAAGGTGCCATGCTATGCAAATTTGATTCCATAGCAGAAGACATCTTGAACAGAAAGAACTAGTAGTACAAGCTACGAGCACTCTGAAAATTATCGCGTATACATTAAAAATCAGACAATAAATATATCACCGCTCCTTTGAATATCACTTGGATCTAAAATGAGCAACCCACGTCTCCGGTTCCGCATGTCCGATATATTCCAATCCCAAAAATTCATGATCCCAGAGTAACCAATCCACCCTTCTAATACCCGCATTTTCTTCTTCCAATCTAAACCTTCTCCCACGGATGTCACCTTCCCGCGCACACCGCCTCCGCCACGTATCAATCAGCTTATCTTGAAACTCGGGAGTTTCGTCTCTCCAGACATATTTGTCGACGCGTTCCCTCAGAAAGTTATAAAGAACCTCAAATATATCTCCTACTTTGATACCTGCAGGATTTTCGTATTCGATGATCCAAGGTAGCAAGGAGCACTTGATGCGAATAAATGTCCATGGGGGAGACACAGCGTGCTCGCGCAGTTGAGCCGAATGTTGTAATGATCTGGGCCGTGACTGGTTCGTACGAATTGTTTCTGGAGGACTGCGGACATCCCATATGAGTTTGGGATCGTATGGATCGAATGCGAGAAGTGAATGGCATAGGAAGTCGGTGGCGAGCGTCGTAGACGGCGCTGGTGGCAGTGGGAGAGGGTTTGATCGCGACGGTGTTCCAGGAAGGGACGCGATTACGGGAATCATTGGGGACGGTGGTAGAGGAACAAGTACAGCGCCGGGAGAGGCGAAAGGCGAGACATAAGGTGATGCGTAGGGCGAGCCGTATGGAGAGGGCGGTAGTGGTATTGCGGCAGCTATACCTGTTGTCATAACTGGATGAGAATGAACAGGCACTGCGTAATACGCCATGGTAAGAGAGAGAAAGAAAGAAAGTGGGATTGAAGTCTTCTCTGATCTAAAAAAACTTCGTACTTATAGCATCAGGGAACAAAGTTAACGTTGAAGATATGAGTCAGCCACATGATGGCGCTATTGCTGTCATAGTAAGGAGAGTTCTTACCCGCTCACCAAGTTCTCCTTTTTTGAGTTTCCAAGCTTCCCCTTTGTCAAGGCTATGTTCTATATCCAATGGTTCCAATCGCAGAGAGACCTATCGTCTCCCTTTTCGCGCATAGCACGTACCTTATAAAGATGGACTGCGTTATGGCAACGTGGGCTAATCAACACACATAGTGTGGTTGCGAGTCGGAGTTTTTCGGCTAACCTACTTTTCTATATGCGGTTTGATCTCCCGCACACATTCCGACACAAAGGAGTGCTAAAAAGCTGTGTTGTTTATTGTATTATCACTAGAGGCGTCCGAGGTCGCCAACTCCCTTGCATGTAGGGTGCAGCGTTCACAGTTTCTTGTAGCTGAGATGCCTATTGTATACCAGAGAATCATATAGAATAGATGTAATGTTCTTTCACCATATACATCTCTAGAACGGTATATACCTCGGATACCTCAGGCCCTCAGCCCTTTTGGTGACCGCCGGACCGGCCCTTCTTTTTCAACACAGTCCTGTCAGAGCTTTCCTCTTAGTAGGAGTAGGGGGCCAGTCTCGAAATTTTCGAGTACATTCTCCGTTAGGGCACATGAATTACAAGGGAGAACTTGAAATGTACCATCATGGTCGCACCCCAGAGCGCAGGCATGACACCGGCTGTGTTTAATGATGAGTTTACCAAAAGCTCTGCAGCCTGTTTCAAGGGATGAGTATTTATATGACGAATATCTCTGTGAAAGCATACCTTGCAAATGACAGTCTAGACTCTAGGTACTATTAAAGAAAATCTCAAATTTCGTGTTGAGGCCGAAGAGGGGAATGTGTGTATGTTAAGATGACTTTAAATTATCTTCTCACCTGACGAATGGATCAAGATCTACGGAACTTCGACAAGTGGCTTAGAGTGGCTTCAGTTTGCAGGATGGGTTCATCATTCAGTGTGTAGATAAGAAGTAGTATATTTCGATATTAGGATAACCAAACTGACTCTATAACAATATTAAGACGCTGCAATATGTCGCATCAGAAAAGCCTTTGCTCATAACGGTAGTCTTAATTCGCAAGCGATTAGCGGAAAGGACAAAGCATATGCATTGCGCCTATTGACAATTTATAGACAACAAGAGTTGGGTGAAGTCACGTGATGAACCACAAATATATACAAACAAGTGCTACATGGAAGCAAATTCTACGGGCATCCAGAGCCCTTGCTACATGCAAGGGAATGAGCGAGAGTCTGGATGTGAGCGCTTGATACACGATATCGATATCCAATCCGGACACGATTGAAATTGAGTTCACTATTACAAGTACCACGAGTGTTTGAAGTAAAACTTATTCCTGGACTGTGACAATGGAGTCCAGGTTTGGAAAGGCCAGTATCTACCATATACATACGTCTTATCTTTATCTTTGGAGCTTGACGTATTATGAAAGTTGAGCGTCCTAACAGTTTGTCCAGGATGATACCATAAGTAGACCCGCAAAAGACTCTAGTCGACAAATTTTTGCTAGCATCAGGTAGTTTGTGGTATCTCTTTCCCTTTTGAAACCGGAGATGGATTCTGCTCCACCCTGATCGATCCACAAACAAACAAAATACGATTTAAGGAAAATAGCGACAATCTTATCTCACACTCAGCATGCCGGTGTTGTCGTCGGAACGGCAGAACATCGTGGTGGTATGTATCATTGGTAATCCAAAGATGTGGTAAACATGTGAAATTGGTACGAGAAGAAGGATTCTTAAAACGGACCTGTTCCATCTATATAAGGACGCTTGTCACCACTCTCACAGGAGCCAGTTACAGAACAACAAGAAATCGATGAAGTTTAAACATCTGTTCGAAGTATGACAGCGCTGAGATTCAGATTTCCAACAACGGGAAGGACCTCGGAATGAATCTGAATTAAACCGCTGCGCAAATACCATATAATCTATCGTATATCAAATGTTAGTTAATTTCACGTAGCAGCTGAAAGCGTGTCAAATGATAAACGTGATCCCAATTATAGCTAGACGATGACCAGAGTGAATGTGCGTAGCATCTCTATCATGATGTGCATTCGCAAAAAAAGTTGGCTGTGCCTATGACAAACCATTGAGTGTATGTAAGTGACAGTCACAAACTGCAAGGACGCGCGGACAACTTTGGACGCCAGAGTGCGGGCAAAAGCCAGTGGTATCGGCAATCGCCAACAAGCCATAAACGAGAAGCCCCCCCGTTTTTGGCTTAGGAGGTCCGAATAAAGAAAGGAAGGATCTGTCGATGCTGTGAAACGTTGGTCACAAAACATGTCCATTAAACCGCTAGTGGTCCAAGTGGCAAACAAAATGTGCCTTCTCATATGAGAGGCTTCCTGATCTTCTCTCTTATGCTTCGTCCGACCGACCAGCCATTCAACCTATTCGTATAAATCTCGCATATTAACCTCTTTACACACATCGATAATGCAATCCCCTTACGAGTCCTTCCAACCCTTTCGGTCCACAGTGCCAGCAGTGTCGCCACTCGTATCACCCATGCCATCCAGACGAAATGGAAGCGGAAACGGCTATTTCCAAGATTTTGGGAATGCCTCAAGCCCAAATTCTGCATTCCAATCTAACGGCTTGATACAACCTTCTACTTTTTCTCCCTCGTATAGCGATTCGTATGGCAACTCGTACGGCAACAACTCCTTCAATCAGTACTCTACTTCTCCGTCAGGAATGTCTCCTTATCAAGAGCAATCCAATGCACTTGGGTTCCAAACTTTTCAAACTCCAAGTGAGTAATGACTTTTTCGCTCATAATTTTGTTGTTTAAATTGTGTTGCAGGACGTCAACGTCGTCAAAGTCTTCCAGCTCGGCCAGATATGAACTCGTGGTCCCGTCAAGGTCTATCAACAGGATATGGTGACACTTATTCACCTTCATATTCATGGAATGGAAACGGAATTGGGAGTGGTAATCTCAAACGCTCCGCGACGTTGTTCGGGCCTACTAGTAGTACTACGAACTTTACGAACACTATTACGTCGCCCCGAAATCAAATGTCGCCGCGTTCCGACACTAGTTTTCAACAAGTTAGCTTTTCGTCTCCAATCTCTACGACATTTATTGAACCGGATCGCTATTACGATGATACCGACTACGAATACAGTACTCGCGTCGACGGACCACTAAGAAGATCGAGTCTCTCCTGTGAGTTTAATTTTCAAATGACTCATTCATTCATTTACATAATAAACACTGTATCTCCCAGCTTATCCATCAACCTTGGAGCTGCACGCCTACCTCTCCATCCCACCGTTCTCTTACTCCCTTCTCAAAAAACCAGAGGTCCTCATGCGACAAGGCTACGGTGGACTACACCAATACGCAACCCGCCCACCAACATCCCTCATGATCCTCCAATCGCCCCATCTCCCTTGGGAAATCCGCATCGGCGGAAATTCTGACAAATATCTGACCGTATATGAAGTGTTAACCGCGATCTACAAAGCTCTCCGCGAATCGCCCACGGCTTCCGAGGTCAATATATTGTACACGAGTGGTGACTCTAAGAACAAGTATTATGATGTGTTGGATTCGTATAAGAGACGATGGGAAAAGGAGAACCCGTATCATCAGGATTATTTGAGAAAGATTGATTGGCTTTGTGGGAAGAATACGTTCAATGGGTTGGTTAGCAAGAAGAGGAGTGGCGGGATGAAGGGAAAGGGGAAAGCTGTGTATACTATTTTGTTCCGGGGAAAAGATGACTTTTGAGCAGAGCAGCTGGGGAAGTAGGTTCGGTTTATTGTGAATTCATTCTTTTATTCTTGTACAGTACATATGCCTACAGTATCGCGTTTATTTAGTTTTGAGTGTTTTTTTTTTCGTTTACATGTAGTTTACATATTTATGTCAATGAGATGTACTTTCAGAAGCAGAGTTGTTATCGTATTATAATATATTAGCATCAATACAGTTCCGCGTTCAGTCAAATTGGTCCTACTGGTTACTTACATAACGGATCATAATATGTCATATTTCCACGGTACTTCCACCTTTACTGTTGATACTATAAGAAGCGTCAACCAGGCTCAACACCAACCGAATAAATTCTGGAACCTACAGGAAGAGTTCCAAAGTCCGGATCGGCAGGTACATAAATACTTTTCATAAGTAGTCTGAAGCTCCTTGTCCGAGTGCAACGAAGCATACAAAACATTACAACGCTGAACACACCATTGCATACGATTGGAGTTGGTGAGAACCAAATTTGGCGGAAAAGGTGCAGGAAAATGAGACCTTCTTCCGATGCGACTCAACTTTCTCGTGCCAAAAAGGTCCACTACCCTCAGGGGCGTTTATACTACACCTTCCGATGCCGTTGAGTGTCCAAACTCATCTAGTAGTTTAATTGTATAACCAAATGTTGCTGAATTACCTCATGACTCCATTAGGGGGTTTCACGTAGGTGAATTCCAACGTGAACTCGGGCTGAATTCGGTCTTGAATTCGGTCTTGAACTCGTCCTCGGAATTCTCCGGAAATCAGTTTTGGAGTTTGGTTTGGAGTTCAGTGGGAAAGCAGCTCTGGAGCTTTCCCAGTTTGATCAAAAACTCCACTCGCTAACTCGGTCTGAACTCTCGCTTAATTTTTTGATCTGATTAAATTATTTTCTATGCCCGTATAAGGTACCAATTAATTATTATTAAATTCCACATTGGTCCATCAATTCCCATCAATTTTTAGTGAAAATGCGAACTGGAATTCAAGTGGAATTGCCGAAGGGGGGGGTTTCACGTAGGACAAACTCCATCTGAACTCCATCTGAACTCGTCTGATAACTCGATGATAACCTAGAGTTTCACCACGAGTTCAAGAGGGAGTTATCCGTCGAATTTAAAGCGAATTCAGAGCGAGTTCACCTACGTGAAACCCCCTATTGACGCTTTCGCTTAGGTTTTTGATGTTCACACTAAATTGCTATGATCAGACAGTCTCATACAAACAAAAAATGTTATTTATATTTAGGAATTTCGGACATACACGTTTAATCCGGCGTTGAGACAACGTGAATTAAACAACAAGAAAAAGGAAAAAAGAAATTTCAAGAAAAAAAGGAGAAACTTTAGTACGGTTGTTGATGGGGCGTTAATTTCTCTCCTTTGGTAAAGGAATGGCTTCAAATATCTGGCTACTTTTGTCGTTTTCATTGACAGTCTGGAATTTCAACTGAAAATATCCATCAGTACAGTTCAACGTTCCAGTCAGATTACTTAGTCCTTACTGTAGGAAAATATTGCGAATTATAAGTGAGGACCTCGTTTTCCTTGTCACTGTGTATACTAAATGAAACATTAACTCAGTCCAAGACCGTCACCGATCCGAGGTCGTGGGACTTACATCCAGAGATTTTCAGCCTGAGAGTTGGGTTCTGCACGTATAAACGTAAATTGTATATCATCCTCGCCCTTCAACTTAGCGTACAAATCTCCTTCCTATGATAAATGAGGTTTGTCACGATAAAAATATTCACCGGTCATGATCACGAAGTTGAACGCACGTGTCTGAACCATTTGGCTCTATTGGGACCACATTTGGCATAGGCGGATTGTACAGTGACAACACCAGCATTGACTACGACGTCCCAGAGTTCCTAGAAATACTAGTTAGTTGTGAGATAAACTATTCAAGCTTTGTGAATAATCACGCTAGGTTTTCCAACCGTAATGGGCAGGGTCTCAGGGAAAGGACAAGTGGGAAAGCCGGTAAACAAACCAGTGTGGGGAGGGGCGTTTATGGGACGAATGGTATATTTTCCAGAAGTTATGGTAGAAGCCATTTCAGATTATTGAAAAAGAAAAAGAGAAAACCTGTGGGGAGCTTTGCTGGGACTCCTCGATCACGAACTTTGCCCCTTTTATAATCTGGAGGGATGGGTATGAATACTTTCTTTCATCTGCCTGTAAACAATAAACCTCACGTTTTCCATTCCGATTATTACTTTTTTCTCATTCATAAAAGGCGGTGATAACTTAATTCAACGCAGTTTCTGAACATACGGGCATATAATTCAGCTAGGTGATTTTGGACACTCAACGTCATGACTCATTCAATGGGGTGACACTAGAAGTGTTTGTTGTATGTACGTTCTAAAAAAATGACCTTGTGGTCGACATCGCAAAATGATTCTGAACGTGAAAAATTGCCAGGTTGAATAACAATGTAAATTATTAAGTTTAAACCTTCCAAGACGTCGACGTTGTAAGGGAATATTTTTGAACAATTGAATTGGCATCAGGAGATGAATTCATTTTTTTGGCAATATAATATATCACATGTACAACGATGTATATTTTCATGAAACGTGTAATGTCAGTTTGCAATAATACTCGCCTATTCGCCTCTTAAATGTCACTCCAGACCTCATGCGTATCGCAGAAGAGACTCGGATTTCCCGGTTCGGCCGTATACAGTAATATTAGTCTCTTTTAAACTGCAGACATCAGATTAAAAAGTGCATCTTGAATAGAAAATCTTAGAAACACTTCTTCTAAGATTATAAATGACTTACCCGTAGACAAATATCACAACGTCCTTCAAGTTAGAGACGTTTTATCAATGGACCGTCAGTTTGAGACTTCATTGCCTCGGGATAGCGATTCAATCAATTGTGTAGAAGTAAAATTCAATAAGGAAATGCGTATTTAATTCCAATTTGCCGCCGGGGCAGCTTCTTTAATCTTGTGATGTCCATGATTTGTTCCTTTCTCAGAACTGTGCTTCTTTCATAATGAGTTTAAATGTGGGAGATCTATAATTATACCACAAAAAACTGTCAATTGAGTGACTGCATCTGTAAAATTGCATAGCATGTGATGACCCCGAATTTTTTTTCACTTTGAATTGATTATATCCCGCAGAGCAGGTTAATTGGACACATATATACATAGAGTGTGCTGATATCAGTTTCGTGGCCTGACATCACTATGTACTAATATTTGTATTTGAAGAACTGAAGAAGGTAGACTGAATAGTATCTATGCCGGCACGTGAACGTCGAATTAACTTAAATCAACATTAGGCCCTATCACAAATCCACGGGGTTTTAAGGCGCAGGTGATGGCAAGCCGGTCCAAGTTGACTATTATGCATGGATTTTCTTGATTTTATTGACTTCAAAGAAAGATAATATGTAATGAACAAACATAGTTCTTCAAAAATTGGAGTAGGAGTAGGTAAACTTCACCCATCAGGAACAAAGGTGAGGGAGCAGTGGCATGCAGGGATGGGTGGAAATTGAGCGCGAACGGACTTGTTCATTTATTTTTTCAGTCAAATCCCACGTGTTGCGTCGCAAGAAGCGTTCTTTACCATAAAGTTGTTAGATTTAATGTTCTCTCATTAAATTCAGAATTGACCTTGCACTTTCCATTGCAGTATGCATCGTTGTGGTGTTATATTGCCAAGTTCAATATCAATTTGCGCCATAACGCCATTCCAATTGCTTTGTATATGTATAAGCTATATTCAACATGACAACTTTTATCCTGAACCGCGGCTTTGCGAAGTCAATGCGAGCGCTACCTTATTCTTAGGAGGTAACACACTTCAAGTTCCCAATGATGTTGGATGTCCAAACCATTGGCTCAATTTTATATCCGCACGTTCTGGGGTTGTGTTGAGCTTATTTTATAGAAGCCTATATTCAATATCGTTAATGAAATAAATGCTCACGGGACTAGTTCATTCAAAGTTGGAATTTGGAAATTTGTACGCAGGCACGTGAAAAGTTATCAAACTCGTTCCTCCATATTATAAAAATGCAGAACTTGTAATTAATAAATATTAACAAGACTCCTCAGACTCGTTCCAACGAAATGTCCGATGTCATACCTCCTGGCAAATATTTCATCCGACCCATGAACGCCCCTCAAGGTAGTGGCTTATCTACGGGCTTAACGACTTGCCCCTTTCCCCCTATATTGACCGTTACAGTTGACAAGCCCAGGGTATTGATCATATGGTTAAGCTTGTATTTATTTTACAACTAATCATGCATTTCAGGAACTTTGGGAAGTCGTAGCTGGTGGAGTCATCCTCACCGCCTACGCTAAATACGATGCCCGAACACGCACTGCCCAAACACGCCAGTTGGGTTATGAAGTGCGAGTGCGTTCAACATCGAGATCAGTAGGATTCTCATGACATTTTTTTTTTCAGGATAAAGTTCTAGTGGCTGGCTTGCACGTTGATAATTCAGACATTATGTCTACATACTTCAAGTCTGTACGTGCTGATTCGGACTTTGGGGAGCGTCACCGGTAAGTTCCAAAGGTGGTCTTGTTCCAAATTGACGTTTTTTTTTTAGATTGCATATTCGTGAAGGAGATGAATATTTGTTTCTGACCTATGATTCTGGATCTTATCCTCCAGTAGGATTAACTTGTTTGACCAGAACGTAGAATTGTTTTAACCGGTCTTTTTAGCTAACATTCCAACCTAAGAACGATAACGGTAGTCAATTACTTGAGTTCATTCGAGTCCAGTCTTGAAACCAACGATCTTCACAATGAATTAGAATTTTCTTCTGAAAATCCTTTTGTTTCTTGTTGTTTTATTCCCGCTATTCGATTCGTGGGAACACATGTATGTTTGAAATCCAGAAATATGAAATCTTTTGTTCTTAGGCGTATGACCGACTTAGTAACTAAACGCAATGTGCTCTTGTTATATAGCATTGTTTAGAGACTTAAAAACTCGTGCATAAACACCTAAACTGTCTATGATCTTGTCTTCACAGTGAGTTTTTTTCAGTAGATTGAACTGCCCTGACGCAGAGTCGTAACACATTATTTTATGGCAATATGCATCATCCGCTCGAAGGACCTGCTAAAGGATATTAATTCATATGGTATAGAAGTTCAGTTCATGAGACTAGAAGAAAATGCCATAAATCGCGCAATAACCAAAGCTATCTAGAATAGCCAAAAAACGATGCGGACGGACGCAATCTTCTAAATGATGGACAACATTGATTGTTCAGCCAACTCCCAAACACACACGTAACAGAAATTTATTCATAATGTGTATGTACATCAAAATTTATGTTCACGACTATCTTTTTTCATATTTTGTTGAGCACATGAGCACTGGTTCATTTCCTCAGTTTCTTGTCACATTCTCCTGACGCGCTCTTTCCTGACATCACAAGAAGCTTTTTTCGGCGTTAGAATACCAAATTGAATACGCATTCTCTTATTGAATCCAGACTGCTTTCTTCATAATTGATTTAATTAACGTTGGTTATTCTATGAGAAGTTTTGGCAATTGAAATGGAGCCACTGGCAGTCCCCTCAAAGTGAACCAAGGAGTTGAACTCAAATAGCGATCCACCAAAATGAACAAAGTTTCTGCAACAGAGTGAGTACTAGTACGGCCATAACTATCCCCGGGGTAATTTCGACATGACAGGCTTTTTAAATCTTCTATGGATGGTTTGCTAAAATAAATGGGCTACAGTAGAGTTTTTGATATCCTGACAATGACTCCGAGTCGGTGGGGGATTGTTTAATTTCGCGCCCGTGCAAGCGGTCTGTATTCACAGAAGGCCGGTGGTGTTCATATGACTTTGAGGCTAAATTTGCGCGTTCCATTACAATATACATCGATGTGGTAGTATATTGCCAAAGTGGCGAAGTTCAATCTATGCCCTTAGTGTCATTTAAATGGCTCATAAATTGACAGCGCCTCGAGAGATGTAACTTGAATTTAATAATGCAAAGTGTATTCTACCTGGCAACTTTAAACTTTAATGCTGAAATGCATTTCCCTCAATTGTTCAAGCTCCAGATGACGTTGAGTGTCAGAATCCACCTGGTTCAATTGAATGGCCGCATGTACAAGAACTGCACGGCAGCACTGAATTACCCTACTCGACGCCTTTACTAATGGGAAAATTGTTACCGAACTGATTAATTCGAAGTTAATAGTGATTGAATGTTTACATTTAGTATACCGTAGACACGTGAAAGTGATCATTGATTCATAATCGTTCCTCCAAATTATAAAAAGGGGCCAAGTTCATGACTGATACATCTCAAAAGAGATCCGAAATGTCCAACACCATACCTTCTGGCAAATATTTCATCCGCCCGATAAACGCCCCTGAGGGTAGTGGTTTTTCCACAGGCCTTGCTACTTGTCCTTTTCCCAAAGACCTGCCCGTTAAGGTTGGCATACACGGGGCAAGAATTAGATACTAGACTAATATAATCTTGCACAACTAACTCTTGTGTAATTTAGGAACTCTGGGAAGTCGCAGTCCAGAGGAATTCTAGTTATGTCACTTTTCAAACTGCCTACGCCAAATCTGGTTCTGAAAGACTCAAATGGTACATCAAGGTGCGTCCAACATCGTGTTCAGTGAACATACTTATCATGACATCCTCAATTTTCTCAGAATGGTACTTTGTACGCTAAATCGGATTCCAACCCTGCAGAATTCAATCTCGTTCGTGCCAAACCAAACTTGGACTCTGGTAATCGTTCGAGTTGGCAGTAAGTTCCACTGGCACGGTCGGTCGGTATTATTGTGATGAGCTGACGTTTCGCTTAGTATTCATATCAGTTCAAAATTGGCCCTCACTTACGATTCGGGGTTGATCCTACAGTACGACTGGCTTTTTAAATTCTAGTGTTGAATTGTATTAATGGGATCTTTTCAGCTGACATCTAGACGTATTGACAATGAAAGCAGTGATCAAATATTTGAATTCATTGAATACAACGGCCCACTTTAAGACAACTTTCAACGACTCGGGGCGTAAATGACAATGCGCTAAAGTTTTTTGATTCCTTCAATGGTTTTGTTTTTATTATTTCTTGTTGTTCATTCCCGTCATATCGAATGGACTTGACATGCATTGTCCGAAATCCCGAGATATATAATCTTTTGTGTTTTGTAATATGACCTGTTGATACTGTACACTCATTGACATTTTAAGGATCTGGAGGTTTATTCAGGATGAAAGCCCCGTTAGTGTACTTCAAAGGTTTCGATCATTCGCTTAGACGTTTAACCGAGGTTAAACAAAGATAACTGAATATTAAATTAAAAAAAAAACTATCGAAACAATGAAAACGTAGGTATGGAATATCCAAACAAGTTCATAACACAACAATATTCGAAAATTCTCCCGATAGCATGTAACTATCCCTGCATAGCCCGCATCGGACTCCTCGGCAGAGTAGGAGACGCCAAATCCTCATACCCAGCATCACCCTCCATAACAATTCTCCCCGTACTTTGATCCATCCTAAACCTTTTTCCCTTCAAAATCTTGGACATTGTTTTGTTGTCAGCATACGGATCGACAATGTCCGCGAGGTTGGAGTTGGCGGTGACGGCGACGGCTGAGAAAAGGGTGCCTGGTTCGCGGAGCATGACGACGCGGTCGCGTTTGCGGAAATGGAAGTAGTGGACCAGGCCGCCTACGATAGCTGTGAGAAGGAGGATTACGACAAGGATGTGGGTTACGACGGCTCTATATCAAGATAGTTGGTTAGTTTGTTGGTGAAGATGGGGTTAAAGAAAAAGGTTTGGGGACGTACACCATGAAGAGCCGTGAGACGAATGTTTGAGAAGTTGCTTGTAAATGCGAATTTTGGGGTACGAAATAATTCTTTCTAGCCGCGGTTGACATGTATCGTTCCTAAAAGTACAAGTTAGTAATAACGTGACGGCGATGACGATACAGATTACATACGTATAATGTTTGGGTAATGTTAACCATCATAGATTCGCTAGCAATTTGAGCTGCAAGTCCACCTGGTAAAGATTCAGCCTCCAGGAGAATCGCAGTAGATAGCGCCGTTCTTGTGGCTTGAGCCCGCGTGATAGTTCCACTAAAATACATGTAAGCCTGAATCGTCCGCGTCATTATTTGAATTTGGCACTAACGGATCAACCCCGGTCAAATTAAACTCTACACCATTCAAAGGCTGCCCCTTTAAAGGCCCATTTGGATCGGTAATATTGCTTGAAAAGTTCGAAAGTGGAACAGCGTTCAGTAAATTCCCAGATGGAACTTGAACGGTTGCTTGTACATTGAAAACTTGCACACTCGGGCGACAAAACACGAGTGTCGTTTCTGGAGATTGAGAGGATGATTCTTGAAAGAATGACCAGAACGCGACGGGCCCAGATTGGCCGGTTACAACGTTTGAACAGGTAGCCGCGACGATGTTTCCTTGGAGGGATGGGAATACGCCTGCGGTGGAGATTGGGATTGAGGCGGTGCAGTCTTGGGAGTTTCCTGTTAGGTTAAAGGCGGTTCCGTTTGGTAATGAGTTCAAGTTCATCTATTTAGAAAAGGGGGTGCTATAGCAAAAAATGTGATAAATAAGTTAAGGGAGAGTACGTACGGTATCTGGGGCTACGCAGTTACCGGTCGAGTGTATACCGGTAGTCATTGTTGTTACTGTACCGTTGGAAATTGTTTTCGCGTCTGGAAGCTGAAATGCAGAAGTGGCCCAGCTTCCGTTGACGAATTGTGGTTGGGAGACGTTGTAGAGTACACTCGCGGATGTGTAACCCGCAGCCTTGAAAAACATAATTTAGATATGTGATGCCTATGGGGGGAGAACGAACGGATAAACGTACCACGTAGAATGAAGAGAAGTCATTGAATGTGGAAACCAGACCCGGAGTTTCCATGCTGGTTAACGTCAAGTCTGGAAAACAGACCAACAATTGAGGCCTAATACTTTTGGTGCTAGGAGGGAGAACAAACCTGGTCCGTTTCCGTAGACACTCTTCACTGAGAACAAGGCGGCAGCTAAAGGCTGTAATGCAAGGCCGAGCAGAACGAGCATAGATGAAATAGCAACGAGATAATGATCATTCCGCAAGGCGGATGCAGTCACGATGGCAGGATGCTTTCCCGAGTAGTCAAGTAATAGAGATCGTGATGCTGGGGCGTTTCCGTGAGCAAGATCAATGTATGGCTACAATTTTTTGAGATGAGTTGGTTCCTGCTAAGAGAGAGAATATGAAGAGGGGTTGACCTGTTGGCGTCTTATGTCTAGGTCGGTCCATGCCCAGAGAGCGATGATGATCATGGCCACGCCGACCGGTGGAAGAGTCTGTATGTTTTCGTGAGAAGATTGTGAGAGAAAAGGAGCTGGATTATTGAGGACATACGTAAACGTAGTGCAGGATACCGGTCGTCGCCGCGAACGAATTGGTCACAGACCATCCTAGGGCAATTGAGTTTTTTTTGGACATTGAGATCTGAGAAACCGCGAAATCATACCATTTTTCTTTTGGGAAAAGTGAAGTGCTACTTCCAGCGCGATGGCGACAGCCACCATAAATGACAACAACGGGATGATGAACCATTTTCGTAGGGTAACAGGGCTCTATGTTGAGTCAGAAATGCATCTGAGAGAGGAAGAACAGTAAAGCAGATTATATAAACTGACCCATGGTTTTATTAGCGGAGCAATACCATTTTCTGTATTACTTCTTTGCATCTGGGGGACATCAACTTCACTGAGATCCGTCAAATTCTGTGCGCTCTGTGGGGTATCAATATGGGTCAGGGGATGGTATTCGATGTCGTTCAGATGAGGAGAAGAGTAGCCGGAGGAGATAGGATTGGGCATAATTTACACAAACATTGAGGTTTTTTAAGTCAGAGAGGGAAAGAAAACCAAGGAGTAAATCAAGGCCTACGCACCCCGTACAAGTTGCTCGCCTCTCCAGGACGCCGTGTCGACTGAGCTAATTTCTCGTCATCGGAAGACATTCTGTTTTTCTTTGGCAAACGAGTGTGTGCTGAGATGGGACCGTGTCCTATTTGTCTTTCTTTCCTCTAGACGTGCACCCCAAATGAATGAGGAGAATGAGAACTGGAAGGGTGCAGCAGTGCCACGCAGGT
Source organism: Phallus indusiatus (assembly GCA_027605045.1). Lineage (NCBI taxonomy): Eukaryota > Fungi > Basidiomycota > Agaricomycetes > Phallales > Phallaceae > Phallus > Phallus indusiatus. Next base: position 139,759 of record JAQFWX010000067.1, on the reverse strand, counting down.
GAACGGCGATGGACGGGCAGCTGAGACGCGCTTACCAAGCATTTCTCTTCTTTTTTTTTGCTTCCTTTGGGCGAAGAGACCGAGGGCGAATGATGGGATGCTTAGTCAGCAGGCCGGAAAGCCAAATATAGTCTTGGCTTTTTCGGGACAAATCCAGAGATGAACAATGCTCCGTTCCTCTCTCTGTTCCTCTCCGTTACTTGCACAGTCTTCCAGTGCTCCGGACCGGATCACTCTTCGTTACAAGTTATAACACAGCCAAAAAAATGAAACATTATGTATAGAGTTATCGGTTCGTAATAAAAAAACATAAATAATCCTATTTCAGCGACGTCAGTTAATTCCTTGACGCAAGTCGCATGAAAGAGTCAGCGCTCGGCGTTCAAGGTCGAGGCGGCATCAACCGTTTCTGATCGTGGCGTTGTGGTGGTCATCATTTTGGGGTGTCTTTTTTTTCCTTGCGATCCATTTCTTGGCGGTACTGTCGTGAGAGAAGCCCGAGTCCTATGATGTATGCGCCACCGACGACCTGAATATTAGGTAGCGGAGAGTCAAGTTACGTGAAAAAAGTACGAACACATCTAATCGACTCACAGCAAGTAAAACTCCCCAGACAATTTGAATGGATTTGGGCTGAAAAGAATAATCAAAGCGTTATTTTGTATTGAATGAAGATTTTATGTATGACGCACTACTGGTCGACCCGTTGTGTTTGTCCATTCCTGCCTGAAGCCAAGACGCGCTTGGTAAAACGACAGAGCAATAACTAGTAAGCCAAGGATGACATGCCCATAATTCTGAGGGGGTCGGTGAAGTCCAGGGAACGGGATCTTGACATAATGGATGAATGCTCCTAAAGCACACTGGAGAAAATACAACGCAAAAAGTATTGATCCGAGCGTCTGACAAGAAAGAACGTTATTCTTAAGGAAAAATAAAAGGATATTAATCCTCTTTACCTTGTGAGTTGAGTGGATTCCTTCCGTTCCCTGTTTTCTAACGGCGAGATAACCAAGGATACCTCCGACAAGAACTGAAGGACCGGCTAATTGGGAAAAAGTACAAAGTAAAACCATTGTCAAACAGTTGCCGTGAATGCATACCAAGGATCCATTGAATAATCCAATGATCCCTAAACCATTTATTCCTATACATTCTCGAGAGACGTGCTATAAGCACGCCCGTAGGGAGTAGAATGAGGAAACCCAGAGATATCAGTACAGCGTGCGCTATGATAAGCTTTTCGTACGGCATATATGGAAGTGAGCCATGAGGCAAAGTTTTGGTCGCGTTTGCAAAGTTCTTGCTAAGATCGAGAGTGAAAATGTTGGCATCTACGTGTTTGTGAATTTCCGAGTGGGGGTCCTTGTCAGGTCGGATAGATCCAAACGCGCATGTTACGTTTGTGAGAGTTGCATTTCCCTTTTAAAAATGGAACAATATCAGCGCTCTGATGGCAGATGAAATCTTAACCGTCATGGTGTAACACTGCGTACAGGAACTGTGAATACTATTTTAGCTTCAGAACCGGAAACCTGATGAATAACACGATCGTTGACAATCGCATCTAATCATTCAATAAAGAACATGAATATACTTACTTGAGATAATTCTGGTCGAGGAGTTACCATGAGAGGAGGGTTTGTTACCGGCGTGGGCATTACGAGTCCAGGAGCCTCCCGTTGACCCCAAGTAATAGTTCCATCGTTATTAGGCCACATTATTACAATGGGTGTATCTATAAAGAGGTAAAAAAGAACATAAATAGCCCTAGTGGCAGATGCACATACCAGACATTTTGGTACCGAAACCGCTATTAGAAATGTCGAACGTCCAAGTGTTATAACTTTTTCATATATGTACGCAAACTTACAGCGCCATCCACCCAGTTTTTAGGAAGCCTGTACTCTGTAATTCGTCTATGAATAAGCTTGAATTATAAAAGTTTCAAAGGAGACTAAAGACAAAAACTTGTTTGGCTTACAATTGACGAAAGACCCGTTGACTATACCCGTAACGCACATGAGCTTGAGAGGTTAAGTTGTAGTAGATTATACATTTTTCAATGAATAAAACACATACCTGTTTTCCAGGACATTGCCTGTCACCATTAACTAGCTGCTCGCCAGGCTGAAGTGGGAGAGAAGCGAACGTGTTAGAGTCATTTAGATTACCAGAAACGCTATTGGTTGCATCCAACTGATCGTCGTTGATGTGTTCTGATGGGGACATGATGAATCGTTTGCTGAAGGTTCTGTAAAGTAATAATGAGGAATAAAGAAATTCAGTAAAAGAAATAGATTAAAGGTGTGTTTAATAAAAACAAACAAGGAAAAAAAAACTTAAGGTCGTCTACTTATGATCCAAAACATAGCTTAGGGGACGAATTATGTTTTATTTAATTATTCAGGATACCACAGAGACGGGGTAAAGGAGAACGACGCGGTGCGCCGCTGATCAGTAATCTGGGCAAGCATGTATGCCCAGACGGCCAGGGACTGGGACGGTTTAGCCGATGGGACAGGTCGAATAGCTTCAGCCAATCTCACAAATCTCAGACGTCGACGTCTCGATAAAAAAGGGTACGGACAAGTGAGATTGTTGGGTGTCCGGATTGTCCTATCTTCCAAGACTATCCGAGACCGTTGGCAACTTAAAGCCGAATCCGAGCGTCAGTTCATAATGCTTTTAAAGATGGAATAGTGTTTAAGTCATTCCTATTCAATATATATTATATACCGCGACTTCGCTGCGAGGTGATGACGTCGTCTATGAAAAAAAAAACAAAAGTCAAAATTGAAAAATCCCAACAAGTCCAGACCCTGATATATCCCTGGCTTTGTACAGCTATCGGAGCGTGATCCTACATCTCCAAGCATACGAGATAAGATGAGATTCTTGAATCTTGCATGTGTTATCATCAGGTGAAGACGGGGAAGGAGTTACTTGGCGTCACGCGTGACGTAGGAAGGATCGTGTTGGACACTGGACATCGGAGGAGAGAATCCGAGAGATGGTGATAGGAAACCTATTCGACAAATAAATAAATTTGTTCAAGCATGGAAATCGTACAGGCTGACAGTTAATATCGATTAGGATGCTTTCGTGGGCCAGTGTTTTAAGAAAATTTCAACAATGCGCGGTGTATACAAATATGATGGGGTGATACGGTTAATATACAATTAGACAAACTATACAATAAACGTCCCTTCGTGCATTATTTATTTCACATATCGACGTCCATTTCTTCGAGATCCGACTTTTCAACTATAACAGTTGATTCTGAGAGCGGCGACTTTTCGGATCTACGTCTCAAAGTAGTTGTGCTGAGAAGGGCTGGAGAAGTAGCTGTAGGTGGTTGTGGTTGTGAAGGTTGTGGTGGTGATGGCGTATCCTGTGTTGGTTGGTCTGATTGAGCTACCACCGACCGAGCCGCCGGAGAAGCATCGCTAGTGACAGTGCTAGTAGGAATAGGGGCGGAGGACAAAGCAGAAACAGTCGATGTTGATGTCGGTTTGGATGGTGTGATGGGTGAACCAGCAGCTTGTAAAGCTTTGCGAGCGCGTAGAGACTTGTTAAAGTGTCCGCATTTGGGACATAAGTACTCTGGAAAAATGGAAAAAAAGGTTTTAATAAGTCAAAAGTACGATGCGATGACGACGTACGAGCATCCTCCCATTGGTCTTCTTTCACTAATCCGTTATGCGTGAAACATCTTTCACATATTAATGCGTATCTTGAAGCAGTCGAGACACCTGTCGAAGCGGTATCGTCACCCAGTAGTGCGTCGGCCAGTTTGTCGTACCACTGTTTCCGAGGGGTCGGCAGTTGACCAATAGCCGCTGTTTTTGTTTTTTTTAGCTTTGTAAGATGCATTTTGTCAAATAAAATAGAAACCTACGTGAATATGGAATAGTAGGGATGTTGTGTTGCGGTTGCATCACGGGTACTTGTCCGGCCTGAGGGCCATTGGTCATAACTTGTGGCTTGATAGGTGTTCTAGGCTGTGCTGGTTGCGCTGGCTGATTTGGAATACGTCTCTGAGCATTAGGCGTGGGAGGCCCGTTGTTCTGCTTTGGCTAAAACATATAAACAAAGATGAAGACGCGTGTTAAAAAGAGCGAGAAAAACAGATGCGCACCCCTTCGTCATACCGATCCAATAAACTCTTCGTACTATAATAGTTCGTCTTCTTCTTTATTTCCTCAATCTTGTTTCGTTGAGTAACTAATAGCTCTTTCAGTGTTTTTTCTAGACGAAGATGTCATTAGCCAAGAACACTTCTATTAGAGGAAACACACGAACCTTCCGCATTCCCTTTACGGGTATACCACAACTGCACTATTCTTCTAATGAAAAGAGCCCTATGTAATGGTGTCAGAACATGGCATGGTTTTGCTCCTTAAAATACTCACAATACTGGTCCTACGAAGACAGGTAAACCCCAAAGCACGCTTTTGCCACCTCTTCCTCCTCTTTGTCCGATGACACCCGCCCACCAGAGAGCTACATACCCAGCCCAGAGAGAAAACGCCCACATGGTGACTAACAACATTGTACGCCTTTCTCTGAGTCGGATCTCAGAAAGTTGCGTCTGTCGTTTCTGGATGGAAAGCTCCAGGGAGGCAAGAATCTGTTCATAATTCTCTTCGGATGATTTCTGATGATAACTCTGAGAAAAAAATGGCATGCGAGAAGACAACACGGCATACCTTTTTGAACCAAGACAACATTTTAGAATTCGTTGCGGTGGCAAGAGAAAAAGAAGCGAATTTAAAGATGGTGACGAGGAGTATTGTGACGTGAACGTGTCACATGACTGATGGTCCAGCGCGCGTTCGGCGTTCGCCCCAAAGCAGACGGACGCAAGACGGACGCGAGCGTACGGACACGAAATGATAGAAACTCCAGTCAAATAATATTGAAGTGGGTCCTCGTTTGATTTTCTATGTCGTAAAGCATGCACCGTTATAGACCGACATGTTCTGGGTATGAATATTTCGATAAAACTAATATTTATGGGAATGATTGCGGTGGTGAACACATCTTCCACCGAAATGGTTAGAAAATGGGATTGCTTCCCCGGTCAGGGCTGAGTTGGCCGACCAGACGTGGGAAACTAGGAGAAGATCATTCGTTGTTGAATGTTACGTCCAACGCCGAAATCTCACAAAGGGAAACACTTACAAGGGGGCAGCAGGGATCAATGGCAAGTATGAATGTACTCGACGACTACGCATGCTTACAGGCCCTTTGAGCCTTTGTCTATTGTTCTTATTTCGACGCGGAAGTGTATATAAGGCGACCTCATTGCTGCTGTTTGTTTGTAACAAGCTCCAACAGAAGCGTTTCTCTATTTTCGTTTCTATTGTCATCAGCGATGACGAGGTGCATTGTATAAGTAACAAAGTGATGATGGAAGTACATGGTATGTCTATGGTACGGGATGGTATTCTAACAATGGGAGGAAAGAGTGAAAATACATGATGGTATGTGTTCGTACATGCTGGTGGTATTCTATTATACATTGACGATAAATAAAAGGGAAAAAAAGAGAGAAAATATATATATATAATTGACAACGGCGCTCGTTCGACATTCACTGTCAAACCTTCATCCTCTGCTTTTTCCATAGATCGGGAGGATGATCGGATTCATCATGCCTCCGCTTGAGATTGTCATCTCTCCCCATCGTGCTGACGATCCATCGCCGGCCATGGTTTTGGAAAAATTTACAGAGGTGTAGATTCTCCTCTGACAGCGTACACCTCGTTTCCATTCGCAACTCTCCAATCGCAGCCAACGCGTTAACCGCCACTCTTTCTACTTGCGAAAGGTGGTCCATCTTCGCTTCGCGTTTAGCATGTCTCCGCAAGTGGCGCAAGAGATTCCTTTTATTATCGGTAGAGAAGGCTTCGACAACCTGGCATCCTTGCGGACAATCTGGTCCGGTGTACAGGCAGCTAAACTCGTTTTCTTTCGAGTGCGCTTTATACCTGTAGGACCATAGTGTTTTGTCCAGCAAGAATTCAGTTTTGTAATCTCTGGTGCGTTTGCGTTTCGAAACGTTGGTTTTGCGAGAGGTGGAGGGCGGGAGGTGGGAGGATGTAGAGGGTTCGATGATGTCGATAGTGATCGTTAAAAGATCAACACTTGGCGCCCCCAATGTCGAGGGCACCTCCAAATGAGCGTTGGGAATTGTCGCATTTGCGACATTCCCTGTTGTCGATATCTTGGTAGTGGTGGTCAAATGTTGACGAGAGTCGCCGACACTTGAATGGGTTACATCTATATGACGTTGTCAGTTTCACGTTAAGGAATAAAGCTGGGGACTTACCATTTGCAACCGTGTTTGTGCGAGTATCTGTTTCCGTTTGATATGCCATGTGCTGCCTCAAAACTGGTGGAACAACAGCTGATGACGACGCAACGGCTGTTAAGATAATTTGTGAGTTCAGGGAGTTTTTTGTTCAAATAGATCACTTACGAATAGTACTATAGAAATCATCTGAGTTTGAGGGACCTGTAAACCACCGCCCTAATGCTTCATTTGTCGCGTTATACGACGCGAGAAGCGATGGCTGGTCCCAGGAGAACGCATCTGAAGGTCCCACGGCTACGTAAACACAATAACAGCTCAGATCAAACATTAAAAATACAAGAAAAGTAAAACCCCGAACCGTTGTATGAATCTGCGTTCGTATAATCAAGCGGGCTTGCGTTGTCGAAGTAAACACTTGACTGGGGTAGTGGTTGCTGAGCCAAAGTCTCATGTGAATAGACAGGAGGTAGAAAGCTGGTGACAGAAGATGAAGGAATATCGTTGACCAAAGGAACATGACGGTCGGTATTTGGATCAAAGTTCCACTCGTGCCCATCGTTAACGTTGATGGCCGACTCATACGAAACACCAGAGTCGACTTGAGCCCAAGTTTCCGCCATTGCATGTGTGGATGCGACTGAAGAAACAGATAAAGGGTTGACGAAAGAGACAGAGGCAGATTCGTCTGTCGGACATGTGTTAGGCGAGAAGCATATACTACACAAGAATAGACTTACTGTAAAAGTTTTGAGGGTTTGGATAATGTCCTTGTGGCATCGCATTGCCAGTGGGATAGGAAGTTGAGGCCGATGGTGTTGGAACATCTAATAATTGTATTGAACGTTTAACGAAAAATTAATAATAATCAAAATAAAGTCGACTGTCACTTACAGAATCCATCGAGGGTATTGGAGGTGATATTATTTGCGTTAACGTTGTTGGTATACGTGAGAGGGTAAACGGCTAAAAGCAATACGTCGTCAAACATCGTGAGGACTCAAAACGTACACAACAACTTACTATCTACGTTTGGGTAATCATTGCCAGACACTCTACGGCGTTTGGCGTCACGAGCGGGGTCGACCGACCTATATTGAGAGCTTTGAGGCTCTTCAAAGTCGATCCGAGGTCTTTTCCTCGAGGGGCTAGGTAACCTATCTCCCTGTGGCGAGAGCATGGCCGACGCAGACTGATTGGCCACCACTACAAGATTAAATATGTCGGTAAAGATCAGAAGACGAATAAGTAAGTGAAGAGGGGGCTCACCCTCGCTGAAGCCTGTGGCGAGAAGCACAGGGTCTATGTTGGCTAGGAATGCGTAGTCGTTGTCAGTGAACGACGCGCCACCAGATGGTGGTGGAAGAGCGTTGCCCAAGACAGAATGAGAAGATGGTACATCTACATCGGGTGCCCATGCACTTGAAGGAAACAAAGAGGTCTCTGGGATGGGTGGAAGATTTGTTGGCAATGATGAGTCTAAGGGCCGTGACCACCATGAGCTTTCGTGAGTGGACGATGAGGGTATAGGTAGGGGTTGGTGTTTAGGTGGTGAGGAAGAACCTGCCGCTGTTTGAGGAAGTCCGAGTCGAGCAGGTCGAGCTCCGGAGCGGCTTTGGAAACTCTCGAAAGAGGGAGCTTTCAAAGACGCATCAAAAGTGTTGGACTCGGCGTTGTAGTGGTAGAAAAGGTATGACATCGCAAAGGGAAGTGAAGATGAGGGGAGGAGGAGGAGGGGAGGGGAGGGAAGGGGTGTAGTTGAGTGAGTGATGAACACGGTAAAGAAAAACTTTCTTGTTGTACGCTTGACACGGAAAAAGGTGGGCATTTTATATGAAAACGACGACGGCGATGCCTAGACGTAGGTTAAGGACCGCGTAATGCTGCCGTATCCTAAAAAAAATGATATTGGCCACAAATGTGAGATCGTTCAAAGGGAGATCTCTATCCTATGACGTTTCGTGTCGAAAACCCATCATGTTGAAAGCCCATCCATCAACCTTTTCGATCGACGAAGGACGCATTTTATTTTTGCATTGCAGGGCGGGGAAGCTAAGCGAACAAGAGATACTTGAGAAGGAAAAAACACATGTCAGTTAGTGCGCCTTGTTTGTCCATATGCCCAGACCCTTGTTCATTTTGAATCGATACGGTCCTTGTTGACCCCGAATGTGTAACAAACTAATCCGTTGTCAATATGAATAAGCATAATCCATGTATTTCTACTTCAAAGGGACAGTTTTCTTGTTTTGACTGATGCGGGGAACGAACGGCTTTGCTGGAAATGTGGTCAATCTCACCGTTTACGATCGGAAAGTTCGATGGATTCTACATGCCCCTGGTACGGTGATTTTACGGCCGATCATCAAAGATTCAAAATTGCCCAGTGCTCAAGCGTCTGAAGACAAATTTGTTCATATTGAACCGCCACCTCGCTATTTACACTCCAAGTTGTAGGTCAGTTCTATGATCTACAGGAGCATGAGCATGCACCCTAAAAGCGTCATAATACTTACTTTATCTACTACGCCACTCAGAGCGATAATGCTAACAGGTTAAAAGTTGTGGGGAAGAGAAGAGGGGAAACGAGGCCAGTGGAAAACTAAACTGTCTGAACACCCGTCCGTTCCACTGGGTTTTATATACTTCTCTTCCACTCTTAATTGTGAACTTGATAAAGTAGTCAGTTTACTCTTTCGGAATAGAATAGATAATTGTTCACTTCGCTGGTATGGCCCATCCGGCCTCTTTAGCCCGACGAGACGTTCGAACAACAAAATGTGTCGTGAAAAGCTCTTATTGGTTTATTTTATGTCCGACTTGAAAATATATGAGTTATTGTGCTCTTGATGTTGATTTTTATGCATTTTCCTCATCGTAGACTGGACAGAGACCACCAATAAAAAGGGATGACCGGCGACAATAACTTTACAATTAAGAGCGTGCGTCGAAAAAGTGTTTCCACAGAGACATCGATCGTTAATTGTTCTAAAAAGATGAAGAAATTCATCTAGACAATAAGGATACGCTGTGAGGTGTATTACCTTCGTGTTTTCTCTGACCGCGGGTTCTCCGGTCCATGGCCATGGGGTGACCAGAACTATCGTGTATTTTTAAAAAAGCGAAACGTCACGTCACTAAATCCAAGTCATGAGAGGAGAGGATGAGGTATGATTCGTAATGAACTGAAGATTTGTGTATCGGATGCTTATTTTGCAGGATTCAAACAGAGGTGAACAAGTCTGTGAGCAGCGAAACATAATTCGCGTCGGCGACGTGACGCGACTCCGCCACGGCTATTCCCGACGCCACCTGCCCACGGAATGTAAACGCGTAAACGTTTGCTTCCACTTTTCTCAATCTAATTTCTACCGTTCGTTGCGAAATGAAGGACAGTTTTCAAATGAGAACGTTAAAAACCGGTTTAGCAGGTCATCGAAGCCCTTTGGTACGTACGGAGGCAATATCATGAATACGAACGAGAAAACCTCTAAATTTTCATAATAAGGAATAGCTTATTTCTAGCAAATACAGTCTATTCTATCATGTATTTCCTTTACCCGAACCTGCACATCAACACCCGCCTCTCTGAGCGTGTCTTCCACTTTCTTCTGCAATTCAGCACCCCACATATCCCAATGCTCATCTCTTCTTTGTTCGCGTAGCATGTGGCGCTGTATCCCCTGTACGTTCGCACTCACCAATTAGACAAAAATCTGACAATACTACGAATCAAGGTTTCGTTTCGGAGTCATTTCCCATACCAACGAATTGACGAACTGAACGCCGGCGATGGAACACAGAAGCAATACATACCAAAACTGGCTTGTCTCTAAAAGGAAAATTCGAAAATGACTGGACGTCGTCTACTTTGCCGAATCAATGACACGGTTCCGGCAACTTGTTCATTTAACGTGAAACAACCCTCGTTCTCTTTTCGACATTACCACCACCTGAAATGACTCTCAGTCTCGATACGCCTCTATCTGTGTATTCCATCATAGCAGCATATGTTATTGCAGCATACCCTCATCGGAACATGTATCAATTGATTAACAAGACCGTCGGATTCGATAAGTACATAAGTCCTACGCCACGATGTATCGTAGTCAGGTTTTCGTTGACGTCGGTTTGCCTTATGTAGTGTTAAACCGCGAGATATAGGACCAGAAACACTTTTGAAACGTGGTATGAAACCAGAACAAGTAGACAAAGTGGAGAAATTGGCTGGCGCCCATCGGGTTCGTTTCAATCCATTCATTTCGGTTGAAATCCCGCCACTGAGCTCTTTTCGTTTTTAGAATGGGAATGAAATTTTTCCGCTGTGGGGCATTGCTGTGGTAATTGAAATCTTAAACATTTTTGAACGATTATAATAAACTGACAGGAATTAAACCTGGGGCTTTACTAGGTGGTCGCCAATCAAGCAGGAATTGCTCATCGCACGCTGAACATCGCTTCTATAGTCTTCATCGTCTCACGTTTGACCTACAACTATATCTACACGCGTCAGAAAACTGAAGGTGTAGCAGGCTTGAGGTACTAAACTCTCCAATTCATTTCTCCCTTGCAAGTTGCGCCTTTTTCACGAAACCGTCTTTTATAGGAGCCTTGTCTTTGTCTTTAGTATCGGTAAGCTCTGAAAGTCTCACACCCAGTCTATCAAACATCTTAATATCCTTCCAAAAGCTGTACCGCTGTACCTGATTACAATCTCGGCGAACAAACTTCGCGTATGATTTATCAAAAGATCAAGCAAGACTGGAAAAACTTTGCGGCGCTGCTACATTTTAGGTTAAAAATAACGACATAACTGTAAACTTGAAATAAATATAAACTCGTTGGTGTTTCTCGTTGGTTGCGCTTTTTCCTTATGTCACACTTGTTGCTCAGTCTGGACCGATCTAATCATCTATACCTCCGGTGTTCTATTATTAGCGGCAAATCTCAAATCAAGATCCGGAGCTGTGAATGCCCTTGACATTTTGCTTCAAAAAAGATGTCTTCAGTTTCCTTTGTAGTATCAATGTAACCTTCTGAGCTAACTAACTAAGGCTAGCCGTGGCGATCGGATGTCTCGGATTCCCACATGTAGTACAGCCCTCGGCTCTCGATTTTGTTTCTTTTTCTTGACCACGACAAACCAGGGAACGATGTCTTTAACTCTCGACACCCCGCTTTCTCTTTATTCTATCGTAGCAGCCTATATCATCGCATTTTACCCTCATAATGCTAAATTCAGGTTGATAAACAAGACCATCGGATTCGACAAGTAATTTTCAACAGTTTTCATCTAAGCTACATAATGATGAACTGGTGTTTATTTTTTCAGTGTCAAGCCGCGAGATACTGAACCCGAAACTCTTTTAAAACGAGGAATGGCTCCAGACTTAGTAGCCAAAGTTGAGAGAATGACGGGTGCTCATCGTGTATGTTTTTGGTTGCTTTGTGCCTGTTAAGTTATCTCTAACGATTCTGTTCTGTTTTTAGAATGGTAATGAAGTCTTCCCGCTTTGGGTCGCCGCTGTGGTACAGTACATTTCATAATTGAGTGGACAATTTGAGGCTAAATGAATTGCGCGATCTTTCCTAGCTGGCTGCAAATCAAGCTGGAATTGAGCAATATACGTTGAATGTCGTTTCTATTATCTTCATATTGTCTCGTCTGGCTTTCAACTATATCTATATTAACCAGCAGACTAAAGCGGTAGCAGGTTTGAGGTACATATTTGTCTATACTTTTTTTTTCGCCCACTGTTAACATCCTGTTTTCTACTACACACTAGGAGTCTCACATTTATCGCCAGTATTGGTTAGTGATGTTTTCTGCTCCGGTTTTGTTGCATATTTGACCATTTGAACCTTTCACTATTCCTCCAGTTGCGCCGTTGTATCTTATCACTAAATCCGCCAACCGTCTCCGCGTGTAATGGTTGCTTGCTGCAGCTCTCGTGTAAAACTTGCGCTCTAGTAAGGTTTACATATGTATCTGTGACAGCGACCGTCAAATATAAATGCTTTTATAACAATCTACACGATATTAAGTGAAATATACAAGATGTAAACCGAATCCGTAAAGTACAGCCTTGAAATTTGGATGTAAAAACCATGGCGTAGCCCTATTTCAACGAAAACAGCTCTACAGATCCCTTTCATAAACCACGAAAGAATACGAAAGATCTCCTGTTCAATTTTGCGCGAGTATGACTCATGCCCGACAGTGGGTCAGCCGATAAAAGCTGTTTAGAGGGATGTTTAACGTCCCTCCTCTGTCAAGAGATCTAAGGAGCGCGCATTTTTTGGTGTATGTATACGAGCGAAAATGGAACTGTAGTATGACGAGATTGAACTTAGCAGGAGGGGACGGGTCGGTGTGGCGAATTGAACATCTTTTTCTGAGAACTGAAAGTTGTGAACCGTGGTGGACTGAAGCAAGAAAGACGCTGGCAAACGGGAACCTTAAATAGTACAGTTTTTAGTGAGTACATAAGCAATTCACTCCGAGTGTTTGGATCTTCAAGCTTCGAACTCCGCCACGCTACCTTCCCCAACTGTATATACATCAATCCGCGAGCTTTTCTAGGAAACTTTCATAAAATGACTTCTTTTCTCAAAATTTGACTTAATGATAAGAAAGCCAATCTAGCTTTCCGATCTCAAGTCGGAACTCAGAATGTGGAGAATCTGAGTTCATCGAAGATTGATGAGAGAAGACAAATCGTGGCAACTTAAACGAGTTAGGTACCTATTGCACATGGTCAGTAAGCTCCTTTTGAAAGTCTATAGAAAGTTAGCCTATTTATTTGAATTTTTAGCGAGAAGCGGAGCTACTGAAGCCTTTTAACCTGCGAAACAGACATCGCAATCGTATACAGGAATGTCTTTGAATTTGGACATAATTCACATATCCACGAGTAAATCAGCGTAAAACTCGCATAATGTTGTTATTCATGTCCCCTTCGCATTATTGGTGTATATCTAGTCTAACTTATACTTCCGGCTTGTCAAGTTGCCTGGGCTGGCACACAATATTTCAAATTCCTACACTCAATTCAGTTTCTCAATGGAACTCCTATCAATAAGATTTCGAATTCTAGTCTTGGAGCACGGCACGCGGATTTTTTACTCAGGAGATCGAGGAGGATTCATTGGATATCAAATATGTCATCTCCCATGAGCCGTCTAACTAACACAGTGCCTTTGAGGATAGCGTTGCATATAAAAAGCCATCAGAATTCTCTCATTCACCATCCCAGCAAGTTCTAAGCACTGCGATAGACACCGACAAAATGAGCCTCGATATCATTGACAATCTCTTGAATTCCAACAGAAAATGGGTCACCGAGATAAACATTTCCCATCCCGGTTTCTTCGTTAACAGCTCAAAGGGACAACACCCAGAGGTTAGTGTTCAGGTTGTTAATAGATGAAATGACGTTTGCATACGCTAATCCCATCTCGACTTTTTTTTGTTTAGGTCCTCTGGTTTGGTTGTTCTGACTCTAGAGAACCAGAAAGTGTCATCACGGCTCAGCTACCTGGCGAGATTTTCACGCACCGCAATATAGCCAATCAAGTCCCTGTTGATGATACTTCTGCCATAGCTGTTTTGGAATATAGCGTCGAGCATTTATACAAGGTTGATGGTACTACACCAAGTATTGGGCATAGTACGTTTACGACAAGTGGTTATTATCTACCGGATAACAGGTTTTGATTATCGTCCACACAGTTATCGTCGCAGGCCATAGTCACTGTGGAGGTGCTAAGGCCGCTTTGCATGCCGCCAGAAGCGGGAAGCCACCACCTACTGACACTCCGTTACAAAGGTATGTTACCCACTATCGCTATCTGTTCTTGAATGACGAGATTTTCATAATCGCTTTTAGGTGGCTTGTACCTCTTACTCAACGCGTGATTGATATGAAGATAGATCCGGACCTTCCTGAAGATAAAGCTGTTGAGTTGGTTGTTGATGAGAATATCAAGATGCAGGTAATTGGTCAACTCAAGCGCGGTCTGTATGTTGCTGATGAGCCGCTTTAGGTTGAGAACATCACCAAGACGGATGTTATTGCAAAGGCCAAATGTGATGGTCGGGTGATTTTTATTCATAGTTGGTTGTATCATCTCGAAAATGGCTTCATCCAAGCCATTCGACCACCCCTCAACATCAAAGATATTTAGGACATACCAATATGGATATATACATTTATACGTTGACAAATTTACCGTTATAACAGTACCTTTTTCGCCTTGATATTGTGTCGGGTCTTTAATATGCGAAGGAAGGCACGCTAACGAGTTAAAAGAGATATTCAGGTTATCATATCATAGTCCAAATCAAATAGTGAGTTAGAGTTATTCGGTGTGTAATTCACCTGGTAAACATATATTCAGTTATTACGTCAAGACAATCAAAAGCTGGAAAGCCGGGGCGACGTGGAGAACACCGACCGTGCCTTGCTTATGTATTGTTTTGGGGTTCATGGCCAACTGTACTTTCGCCGATCATTTGCTCCGTCTATATACCGCTAGCGAGTCCGAGGTCCAGTCAGCCCAAAATTACCTAAAAAGGTCGACAGAATAGTTTACTATCTTTTGAGAGTGTCATCATGGTATTCAAATGGTTCAGGAAGCTTCGTAAGAAAACATGTTTATGATACTATCTTTTATCCTTGTAGTACTGATCGACAATCCATCGATGTGATAAAACTTTGTTTACTTTCAGGCAGGAAAGAAGTCCCGGAATATCCTTACGAGTCGTTTTATGACCCCAATCACTTTGAATATCGCACTTCAAGTTGGCACTCAGGCCCGGATTATACGTCTCAACCTTATAATATTACCTATGCTTCTGTGCACGATGCCCTGGCACTTCACGAAGCACTAGACGGGTATCCGGTACCCAACAGGCATCATGAACTATGGTGGTTCGATACACGATCTTCCCCCTTCCCTAGTCAAAACGATCCTCATGAATTCAACCGAAAAGGCCTTAAAATCCTTTACGATCCCGCTACGGATCCACCATGCGCGCGGATGGAAGTGACAAGCTCCGAATTCCCGCGCTCTAGGTTCACTATCGAATCCTCGGCTAGAGTGGGATATGTCAGAGTTGGGGATGTGTTATGGAGAGTATACGAATACATGCAAGAACGGGTTAAAGACATGGAACCTCCGTCTCAGATGAGTGTTCATGATCCAGTCTGGCAAGCTATGAAGCGATTTCAAGAGAAGCAGTGGGAGAACGAGAGAGGTAAAAGGGTGGGATTTCGGCGTGTGGATGACGTTGGAAAACGAACAAAATTTGTTGGGTTGACGAAGCTGCCTAGTTCGATGTGGAGGATGGAATTGGCCGAGTTGAGCCGAGAAGATAGTTACTTGTGAAGAGACACGATAGGGAGATCTGTTCTGTACCCGCTTTTCTATGGTTGTACTATAAGCCATTTACTGTAATCTTTACTGTTTTGCACGTCGTTGGAATTTCGGGAGGGTAAGAATACTAAAAAATGGTGACATTTAGCCTGTCACATTTCCTCCTCCAAAGTTCGTTCTCGCCACGCGCTTTGCGTTTTCGTTTGTACACCAGCTATCTTTTAATCGAATAAGGTTAGGAGAGAAGTCTTTGATATTGTTGCACGCTGACATTGCGTAACAAGAAATATGTCTATCTGAACAAGACATGCATGTTTTTCATGACGCTCTCGCTGGTGACGCGGTACTTCATCGATGCATCCACCCTTCTCGGAATTCTGGATAAGGCCTAAGTATAAGAGTTAACAGGAGTTAACGCAAAATCTCAATTCTCGCCGGACTCTCATTTCAAATGTCAGACATGCTCAAACACGGTGGTCTCTTGGTGGTAAATGTAAGCCAAGCTGTGCACGTATCTCCCGAAAGGGCTATACTAACGACATTTTTGTTTTCTTGTCAGTCGGGCAAGCTTATACCTTCTTGATGTTGATTTGGCAAACGAATCTGTCAAGCTGGCAATTGAACATAGCTTTATCACGGGAAAAGCCCATTCCCGAGTCTATTCTTAGCCTCTCTTAATTGGAGAACTTTGTGCATGATCTGTCTCCCGGTCGTTCAATATGCAATCTTCTTGCATAGGTGTTGCCAACAACAAGAACACATGTGCTAATTAGACCACTACTTATGTTCGGTTTCAGATAACTCTTTGCTGCTAGTGGTTCGCTGAATTGACCCGTATGTCGCCATCTTCATTTATGAGACTACGAAATGCTCATGGGAAAAAAGAACTCGAAGATAATGCCTTTTATAGGGCCGCCGCGTGTCGCGGTAAGGTCTCAAAATAGTAATATGTTTGTTCTTTCATACTTTCATAGAACGTTCGCAGTTCAGCCTGCTTTATAGCTTATCAATTTTAACTTCGTATTTGGAAGCTGTGACCATCAATTAATCCAAACTTATGAAACGACATAGCAAGAAAGCCTGCTCGCAGGTAGGTGATACTCTTATGAAAAGCTTTAAACAGGTCATTTAAAGTTTTTCTCCTTCCAATTTCCCATCATGCCAACTGCGCTCATCTGCAATTAGTTTCATATCTCTTATATAAGATTTTTCCAAAATAAAGCCTCGCCGAACACCGCTCCACACTTCTATTGCCAACTGGCGCCCTTCCCCGGCGCGTAATCAAAACATGATGTTATGCAGTGATTCTTGGCTTGCTTTGATATAATCGCGTCACCGCAAACCACTGCCCGAGTACGCTTGACAGGTAAGTACGTGCAGACGAGTCAGACAAGTAGACATGCCGGTACATACACATTGTAAACACTCGGTTTCCCCCCAATAGTCAATAACTCTGGTTGTAGTTAAGTGACCTGGTACGGGTCACCTGACCAAACAACCATCTGTCTTACGGTATCTCCGTCCTATGAAGAAAACGTTTTGACTAGTGAGGACGTGGCGTCCTAAATACTAACTTGTCTAATCATATCTATATATGAATGTAATAATGTAGGATAATCATGCGGGGTTTAAGGTATGGAAACGAAGCCCACGAAATTGGTGGATTTGATGGAATCCATCCTGGCTTGGATTTAGCTCTTCTGAAGAAGGCAATCGTTACGTGAGGGGTTCTTTTTTTTCGTAAGAATTACACGGATTCCCCGCGAACTGTCAGTGGCGATTCGATGATTCTTTGTCCCTTTCTCCTTCATCGCTTCCACTCGGCTCATCCCGATTACTGCAGTTCACGCCTCAGAGTTTTAACTTAGTTTCAGTGGTTAATCAATGGTGCCTTGATCGTCATGACATGAGGAGATTTATCCGGCCAAGTGAGTTAGGTGAAAGTGTTTATACTTAGAAATAAGTTCTGATTCCGTAATGAGCTTTGAATAATTCTGTTATCTCGTTACCACCTTCCGTACTACTCTCAGCTTCAACGAGACTTTGATGAAACGAACCTATCGCAGCGTAATACTATTACCCATCGACATGACATGATTCATAACACCGGCACTCTCTTGAGTTGGAGCCACCGATACTCCTCCTCTCCAACAACCCGCAGACAATTCACCAGCATGCCAGTAGCTATGTCGTACCGACTCTTTGAACGGCCAGTTTTCCCAAAATGGCAAAAAACACACGTATCAAATCTGGGATAAGTGCTTTACACACTTATCGCGCAGTTATCTTTCGCACTTATCTAATGAACGCATTGGCACCTCCAAGCTGAAGGGAACAGGGCCTTTTCTGCCATAATTGGAGTGTGGCTCTTTTGATGTTCGAACCGTCGACGTCAAAGTAGCTCCACCGTGCACCGTGTTTTGTGTTGTTCGGATGCCATTTGAAGTTACGCGTTACCTTGTATGGTATGTGGTCATTAGTCAGATTATTGATTCGTTGATTCGTTTCTGGTCCAGTGATAACGGGGAGAGTGTGTGCCGTGGCGTCCGGCCAAGGCCGATAAGTGTAGGGTATTATTAAGCGCTGGCTCACTAATATAGACGGATCTTAAGCTCGTGTTTTTTTGTTTGTGGTTTTGCTTTGGAAATGAAGGTTCGACTATTTGGAGCTGCTTTCAATCGGTTTTGGGATCGTTTTTCTTTGTCTTCTGAAATGTATTCATGGATGCATGTGAGATTTGATGCTCCGCAAAATGATCAAACTCGGAAAACGTGTACGCTCGGTATATCTCAGTCGCGGTGTTTTTAAAATTTCAAATATATCTATCAGATCCGACTTGAAGGAGTATAGGATGAGCGTATTGGCTTAGATAGAAAGGGAGATATGAGTTCTTTGACTTGTATGAAATCTTTGAGCAGGGAACCACCTGATGAGAATCGGGAATTCTTGAGTTTTGAAAATGAGGGTTGTAATAAAACGCATATTCAAAGATCATAGTTGTTCCGCAATATGCATATCTTACATCGTTTATATGAACAACCAAATAGAATAGAAGAGCAGGAATCCCGGAATAAATGTATGTATGCATACATTTCCCCTGGCGGAGTATACATATCACATATGTCTTCAATCGGCAGTGACATAAATCTTCTGTCTAATCAATTGGTTAAATCCTTTAGGGAATGAGCATATGATATTAGGTTCAAAAATAGACACCTGGTTGAATTTACAAGGTGCGTTTCTCATCGGGCAGGTAGAATCGTAGTTCAGGGTGGTAATTCATGAGTTACTGTATAACTCTAAGTTGTGATTACTGAACAAATCATGTACGTGGATTTTACTTCAGTTTCCAGTGTTATTGTTCAAACCTTTGAGACTTGAGGCAAAAGCTGCTGCAAAGCTCAGTCTGAGTCCGGTTGCTATGTAATATTTACATACATGAATAGTTCCGGCCGAACGTTCATCATCAAGCGTTGGCACGAATCGTATATACACCTCACAAGCAAGTTTATATCTCGCCCTGTACCCAAAAGATCAGCTGGCATGAGTTAGACTTATTTGAAGCCCAAGGTCAACGTGAAAGCCTCATTCTAGAATTGGACAATCCGGTCCTTCCAAGTTGCGGACGGACATGACACTGGACATGATAGCTGTTAAGTGATGATAAGGCACTTATCATGAGAGAATGAAAGCTTTTGTCCAAGTTTCAATATGTCGTTGTCCAAACCCGAATCGGATTCATATGAGTCCTTGATTCCATGGCTGAAAGGCAGTAAAGCATTGTATACGCAGGTTTTGTGGACACGGAGATATTGCCTCCGATGGAAAGCATAAGGATAAGTGATATCACATAATTATAGCCAACGGCTTGCAACCAGCGTACTGCTTTGGACAGGAACTTAACGGTGCTAAAGCGAACGGTGAACGTGGGTGTCGCGCGTCCTGCTGTGCCAGCCGGATTTGGACGGATCGCCGAGGAGTGTGCCGCCCATAAGCAGACGCAAGGCATAGGTGATGTAGGACAAAGACAATAGCCTTTGAAGCATGTACGCTCTTCCAGTGGCGGTTCCATGAAATAAGTAATAAGTACGCGGTAGGATCCCTGAACAGCTGTCTGGCACCGTTACAAGCGACAGACTGCAGGCTCAGGACACGCTTTTGTCCTGACACGCATGCACTTAACCTGATGGGCGACGCGGAAAATGCGAACAGATTGGACAGAAACAGCGGAAAGATAGTTGAACAATTTCTTCGCGTGTATGCGTTGCTAGTTTCAGACCCTTTTGATTGCGCGTCCCTGAAGCTTTCAGGAGACAGTTAGCACATCAAGCAAGCTACACTTCAACGATTATGTAGTAGCCGTCTGGTTCAGAGTGTTTGTTTCGAATTCAATATTCTCCATTTGGCCAATAGGGCCTGAAATCTGACACATAATATGATTACAAAAGATTATGATAAGGGAACTTGAACGTGAAATCAAACGGAAATTAACGATAGGACTTTGTTTGGTCTCCAGCGACGTCGACGGAGGATAGTATTTCTTAATATGTATATAGCCGCCGTTTATCAGTAATCACCCGTACCTGAAAAGAGATGCGTGTTTATTCGTATCTTATCTACAACGTGAAGAAATGAATTTCAATGGACACATAATACCAACCCTCCAGACCATATGGACCAAAGACCAGACTCATTGACACATACATCCATATTCCGAGTTTTGTAGCATTCCGAGTTTTGTGACCAAAAGTCGCCGGTGGGCGTGTTTTTTAATTTCCTGCAGTGGTAAGTAGGTGACATGTAAATATCTTGTCCATAGATAGATCATATAATCGGGTTTGCCCTGTAATATTAAGTATGCCGTGGCCAATTAGCCACAGATTGCGCGTATGCAGGCAGTAGTGTACGTATGTACGTCAATCCCGATCTGCATAGGCCCCGAAAGTTATTCAGACCTCTGAGATGAATGAGTTATATGCACATACCAGACTGTTGTCGGACTTGGACATAGAAAATTAATTTCTTTATTTTTCTGTCCATGGCTCTGAAGCTTCGTTCACTGAAACGTAAATTTCAGTGCCACCCGAAGTCGAAATACGAACCCCAAATTCCTTCAAGTTGTCTGACCTTTTTCTTAACGAAGAATTGTCCCAAGCCATGGCATTTGATCCACGTGTACACTTAAGAGTGCAAAGTTCTTACAGCCCCGCACTGCTGCCAGGGTAAGGCAGGGGTAAATATTCATTCTGATCCAGGGAAAGTTGGAGTCTTAGAATAGAGTACTATCTATCAAAAAGGCGTGCAGGGTATGAAGAAGTTTGGAGTTGAATCGAAAGGAAGGGTAGATTTGTGTGTGTAAGAAGTAGATCAATGTCTCCACAGCAAAGTATGATAAGATATTTTGTGTTCTCAAATCAGAGGAGAGAGAGAGGGAAGTTGACATACGTCATGATGGCACGAACGAAATGTTCTCACGCGTTTCGGTTCAAAACTATTGTTTTAGGCACGACTTGTCACGGGATCATCACATTTTTCTATTTTCTGACGCGTCAGTGCCAAAATCAACTGAACTAAGTGGAGCTGCCCCGTATAAAGAAAGAAAAGTTGGAGTTGGAGTTAGAAGAAGGTGCGAAACTCGTGTGTTATATAGCTCCAAATTTTCTCTCATGTTCATCACACATCTTTGTATTAGAGAAGGTTTTTTAATTTTTGTATATTTGTTATTATGCCAAGTACTAGTAAACATTGCGGCTGGGAAGTGTTGTGGTACAATGCGAGTCATGAAGGAAAACATGTCGAATCATCAATTCGTAAGGTGAAAGAGAAATAGCAAGTCATAATAATAAACGTCAAGCTTCAAAAAATAAAGGTCCCTGCAATGCCATCCTGGGCATTGACAATAAGTTGATGCGGTCCGAGACGAGATGGATATCGCTGATATCCCAAGAGTACGAGAGTCGAGGCCGGACGAGAAGAAGAAGGAAAAGCAACAGAGAAGAGAGAAAAAAGAAAATGATCATCCTGAATTACGACCCGTTCCAAAACTTGACGGTCTTGTCGCCTTGTTTAACGTGTAGAACCCACGTATGTTTGCTTCCTTTGGCGGGCTCCAGTCCTTGAAAGACGGTCGCCTTCTCAAGCCAGTCGATTCTCCTCAGCCCATTGGTTCGTTCGTATTCTTTATCCTTGTGGGTATGTTGTCGTTTGACACGACGGAGCCAAGCTTGGCGAATGTTCTCCCGTGTTTTGCTATCCTCTGCGTACCACTCTTTGTCGGATACATGTTTGCGCAGAGAGCGGAATACAGTTTCGAGGACGTCTCCAATGGTTACGAAACCCGAGCGAGACGAGAGTGGATAGACGGTTACTGTCCAAGGAAGATAAGGACAAGTGATGCGCATCACATCGAGAGGTGGGTACACGGCAGGTCTGTTTAGGTCTGTGGAGGACAGTCCCATGGGAACTGAGCTGGAACCTGAACGTCTCAAAGTGGCTTGTGATGGAGGATGTGAGAAGTCGTAGTTGAGGAGAACATTTGATAGATGAGAATGGTAAGCCAGCAGAGGATCAACGGCTGGGGCTGGGTTTGAGAAACTTCTCGAGCGAGTTCTGGAGCTGGAACCGGGTGAGTAAGGGAATAATGGTGAAACGGGAGAGTCAAGTGTGTACATTGGCTTTGGATTTGTTGGCATGGGTGCTGGACGAGAAGCCGGTGTGCGAGACGTTGAGGAACGACGCAGGGCTGGTCTCGATGATGAGGCAGATGGCTTTGTCGCATTTTGATGGTATTGGTCAAAGTAGGTGGCGACAGTAGGGTATGCTGTTGTGTACGCCATTGCCAGTGAGAGCAGTTATGAATGAGGAGAAGGAGGAGTGCGCAAGGAAGCGAAGGTCGATGAGGAGGAAGATGGGGGATTGTGTTCATGTTTTGGCTGTAGATTATATACCATTCCATGTCGAAGGGACAGCATTGTTTTGTTATGACACTTTTTGGAGCGAGCTGGAAATGGACACTCAAGACAGAGAGATCCAAGATAAACCATCGGGGTTCCAAAAATATTCCATGAAAAAAATAATAAATAATAATAATTTTATTTTTCAACTTTGGGATTTGCGGGATCGCGGAGTCTTTCCCGAGCGCGCGCGTCATACTTGTACTTGTTTACTACACCCAAGAGTTGCAAGGCTGAACCAGCTTGTGTGTTCTTGTCTTCTTGTTCTCGTTAGAGCTCCAACCCTTTAATTTTGACCATTTCGTTCTCGATTCTGAACGCACTGCATCGAAAAAGAAAGTCAACATCACCTATTGTTCGCTGCAAATCTTTTTATTTGGGAACTGGGATATAGGCCTTTGGTCACCGAAATATCTCTTTTACTACGCTTTTTCTCGCACATAATTGGTATTGATTGATATACCACAAGGCCGTGTCTTTTTTTTTGTTAGACTCTCATATGAAACATGTCTCGTCTTGGATATCCCCATTGGCGGCAACCGAATGGATGCAACCGTATTTGCTGACAAAAAACTATCATTCGCAAATGCAGTGGCTTTTTCACTGAAAGCTACTTTCCTCAAAAAGAATGATGTCGATATTTTCTATACCTATGGTCCCAATTTTACCATAGATCCGATAACCCTCGTTCGTAGTCTTTTCTTTTTCAAATCGCCAACGTCAAAAATAGATCGGGTATAGGATATATCTATGACGGGCGGTGTGTCCAGAGACTTCTTTCTTCCATCTTCTTCTTCTCCCCTGATTCATCATAATGAATCATTCTCACAATTTGTTTAAGATATCAGGACTAGCTAGTACCAACGCCGATTGTATCGCACGTTGCCACTGCTATGCTCTCCTATATCGTTGTTCAACAAATCTGCGCTCAACCAATACATTTTTTCAACTTTGTCGGAACCGTGCAATTTTTTCGTCTGACTGTTTCAAATCTCACCCGGCAGACCAACAGACACAGCTTAACTCCGACACAATTGTTCTGTGACACCGCCTCCATGAACTTTGGAAACAAGACTAATTGGCTCCCGGATCGCCGGCTCTCTCTATTCAATCGCTCGACTTGACTTGTTTTGACTGGTCAACTCAACTTCCGCATCGGCCGTCGAAAGTACCACTGTCACCTCACCGCCCGCCGTCCGCCCGTCGCATCACCCCAGGTGGAGTATTTCGGCCCATATTTGCTGTTCATTTTCTCATGCTGGTTTTCCAGATAATTGGAGTGAATAACTCGGTAACGCTGGATGCTTTTGTCTTTGTACTCGTGTCCGAGCAATTCAAAAATTATCACACAGTCATAAAGTTAGAGGACTGCATGTCCGAAACACATTTACAAGCCGGTCTTTCTATCATTCGCGGTATCTACATCTCCTAAGAATCTTCCGCCGTGGCTATTATGATTACAGGAACTCTTCTTTTCAAGCTTGGCTTCACGATCCACTTCTTGGCCAGTTAGCCCGCCCCTCTCTTCCATATTTCCGTTTATATTTGAATTTACCCTTTTTCTTCATTGACCAATGAAACCATCACTGATCATGTTGATTTTGGAAATCTTATTCGGTACTTCGGGAAGTCGGGAAGTTCGGAGTCGCGTGGTCTTATGAATTTGACCAAGACACTTTCTCCCCCTCTGAAATATAGAACGTTGGCACCGCACCCCGAGTATTTGCTATGTTCGCCACCGAGATATAAAAAAGGTCCTTATAATACAGCGTTTGTAATGGCCATCTAAGATGGTTTTCACCCTCTTACTCCACCTCCCTGTACCCGCTCCAATTTCGCATTCACAGTCGACCGCCCTTGAAGAAGCACTGTCATCTTTAACTATCAAAATTCACTCCAATCATACGTTCCGTCCATTCCGCAGTAATTCGTGTCCAACTTGGATGGTAATCAACCATTGGTGTTCAACCGTTTTATCGTGGTAATCCGCTACATGGTAATCTTTCCTTCTATCCTTTTAAAATTGAAATCATTCATACCATCTGTTCTTCCTTTTTGCTTCTTAACTCTTCTTCAGGCTTCGAATTCTGTCAGTTTTCAATAATTCCGATCAGAAAGGCTTTGCCAAAGATCCTTGGTGCTTGAAGTAAGCCAATACGTATGTATGTACGTATACTTCGATATGCCACTTCCATTATCATATGTACGCACATACCGATCAGCTCAACACCTCAATACAGTCATCGCCCATCTTATCAGGAAACAATTTTAGGTTCAATTTCATCAATCCTAGACTTAAAAAATTATTAGTGCCATACCTTTAGGGACTCTCTGTTTATTGGTCCTTCGGCTAATAAAAGGTTCAAACCTTCGTCATATTTCATATTTAATTCTTGTTACGTTGAGCGAGACTGTCATCAAAATAAGGAATTGGAAATAGTCGTAATGTCCACTTCGGCCAATAACTAGAAAGACGCCGAAAAGAGTAAGTCGGTTACCTGCCAATAAAATTTTTGTCAGTTTTGAGCCGAGATAATTCTCCAACATTTTCAGAATCCATTGTTCGGGTAGTACAGCATACAGGAATTGCGCTAGATGGATCGTTGTCAGACAAACACTAAAATATCACACTAGTAGCTCAATCTAATGAAAAGAAAAACGTAAACTTCCCGGGCGTACATTTTCTCGAGTCGAGTTGTTACCTCATATCCCGAAGGAACTCAGCATCTGATTATCTGCGGAAAAAACCGTCAAAGCGCTGTCCAATCTTCGTCTCCTACGGTGCCACGCATTTATTTATTGTTATCTCCGTCTCTTTCATCTAGACGCCGAATGCCACTGCTGTGTAGTTCTGACAGGACTTAAGTGTTTTTTTAATTTTCGTGCATGAGACTTGTCACCTGATTATTAGCATGGTGTTTTTCCGGCGTTCCGAATCTGCGAGGACAGAAACACTGTCGTTTTGTTTTTCTGGGTCAAAATGGTGCTAGTACATATATAGCGCGATGGAGCTCGGGTAATGTTCGTACGTAGAGTACCTCCGCTCAATTGGATACTGGAATTATTGGCATCACGGAATTCGATCAACGAAGGGTTAGATGTTCCTACTAATTAAGCAGTCCCAATACGACGCTACAGCTGCAGGGTGAAGAATATGCATTCAGAAACTCATGCATGACACATTTATTAACTTGAGCTTCTTACCAATCCCATGAATGCACGTCGACTAGTGTCAATAAATTACACAGGCACAGCATCTGAAATTGGGCTCGTTTAATATACCCTGTTTGTTCATCTCCGTCGCAAGATCTTTAAGCGGATTACAGGCTGAGTCTTTATTTTGTTCTGTACTTTCGTCCCTTTTCTTTCGCCGGGAAAAGTGGACGTTGGGTTGTGATTATGAAATGACAAAACGTTTTTAAGTTTGTGGGTCGTGTAGACAGGGTTGATTTACATTAACGTTGACGTCGGACTTTGCAGTTATCAAACGGCTCGTTGTATTGTTTTGTTGTTTTTGCTTATGTTCTGTACTGCTCGTGTTTGAGGCGCACAACAAATACGTACGGCCATCCATGGAGATGCTGAAAATAGATAAGTCTTGGTTGTAATCTCTGCTTATGGGCTGGTGGTTGTGGTTTAATCCACGTTAGGGGGTGGCCATGGCCCATGCGATGACTGTGAAGCTTGGAGATTTAGTGATAGTAGATATAGATTCGGATTAGCGGGTAGATGTCAACAAAGAGTAAATTTTGGGGACAAGAGGCGTCAATGCGGGGCCACAGCTGTGCAATAAGTCATGACATATGCCATGGCTAATTCTCAGCAACCCTTTCTGGCGGTGGATCGTTACGCCGAGCTTCATGGTACCGTTTATTCCGTTTAAGCCGCCGCCCGCTTTTGTCCATCTGTTTGTATAATAGCTTTTTGTCCTTGTATGGAACAGATGATGACTCCTCTTACCCTTATGCGCACTAAGACTCCCATGAGAAAGGAAACGCCCGACCGTATCTTTCAAATACAAACACGTGGATCAGTCCTACATTATAGGCTGGCCGTTTATGTGGTTCAGGTCAGCTGTCAAGCGTTATTAGGCAAGATCTTCGAGCGGACTGAGTTATGCATGCACGATCTGATTTTTCAATTTGGGTATTTATAAATTGGGAATCAGACAACTTCACTTACCTCGTCGCCAGGTCGCATCATCGCATGAAGACTGTGTGTTGTAACGTTGTCTTATCCTCAGGAACAAAGACATCTTATTAACTTGTTTTTTTTCTTGTTCTCTTTGCTGCCTCGTGTGATAGCAACTTTTCCCGTCTGTTTTCTCAACAGCGCTCCAAGGGGTATTCGGGTATGTTTCCGCTGAACCGAACTACGGAACGCCCAGGCAGAACCATGGTTGATGTCGTTTTGGGTATAGTCGTGCGCCCATGCGGGGATTTAACCAATAATATAGTCTAATGCAATCACACGTGTTTAGTCGTTTAAAATAAATCGTCCTTGGGTTTGAAGTACTAGGCAACCACGAGTACATGGTCAATTGAACTGCAGTAGTCTGTGTGAAGTGGGATGACCAACAAGCGTCCTATTCAGGTATAGTCGCGCGCTCTTGCGGGGAGATAAGCATCTGACGTCTGAATTGGACTTACAGAAATGGCATACCCCGTGTTGCTCAAAGGTTATGTGCAGCAACCGACTGAGAGTTAACAAGATAAGTCAAGTTATTTACCATAGAACAGACATGAGGTAGTAACTATAACTTTACGAGAAAAATCACTTAACTTCGTGTGTGTCTTGTTCGTGGAATACGATCCGAGAGCTACAGCCGTCACTTTCTGATCTTGAAGCTCTCACTGAGATTTAGATGGTCAGCCAACCCAATTCAAAGTGGCAGAAGTGGCAAAGAAAAGCATTGCATCGCAAAACGAAGATCCGTTTATATCGGTTCATATGAGTTATATCGTTTAACTAAGATCAAAAAAGCCACTTGGTGATTCATCGACACTGTAAATATGTAGCCAGTAAGCCCAGTGTAAAAGTTCATCAACGATCGTCTCGACTATATTCGGATTATATTCAACCGAAAGTTTGGATTTTGGCTAACTCGAAATCAATAGAAATGCCGACCGGAGGTAAGGACAAGATCACGAAGATGATTTCGGAAACGCCCTTGTTTGGAGGATGAATCCATGACGGTTTTAGGACAAGTCTCTGAATTCTGAGTTTGAATGAAGCGTCTATGCGGAGGATGACATAATTGGGCGTGGCGCCCAGCGCAGCCTCGTGCAAAAAACCGCGTGCGTTGGCCTTCAAACGTTTGAATCCTCGTCTGTAGGTTCATGAGGATATGTTTCTATTCCTTATGTATTGCATGCTTACAACAGAGGAACCAAGGTTATAGTGAACAAACGTGGACTCAGAAGTGAATACGAGCACGTTAGTACAAAGTTCAAACTATGTACATAAATTTCCTACGAGATTACTGTTAGGTCTTTTTATCTTTAACGTGTGTCTCCCGTGCTATACTTAGATTCTGAACCAGAAATCGATTTATTTGATTTGTTTCGCGTATTTTTCCGGCCAAATCACAACTGTTTTTCCCAGCGAAACACCGAATTTGCAAATTTAATTTGTAAGATTGTTGCCACAGCCTTTGTTGCCACAGCCTTAGAAGGCTTAGTCGGTTTCTTTTCCTCCAAAATTGGCTTCCCACTTCTCATCTTCTATAGACAAATTATGGGGGTGGCTTTTTTAAAATTCGATTTCTGGAAGTCTTTGGCTGTCTCATATAGCGAGATTGGACAGTTTCTTTCTGCTCAAATGAGCGTGATTTTAAGGCTACATGCGTGAATTTATTGGACGAATTACATGCTTGGAATTATGGGCGATACATTGGTTCGACGGTTAGTGCTGATTAATTAATATCCACGTTGTTGTTAATGCTCATCCTTCTTGTTATCAGTACTTGTTCACCATCCATGAGCCAATACAAGCTTCAGCACATTGCAGAATTATTAACCTCACTGCTGTATTGGCACTGCGTTTCTTAAACATCTTTCAGCCTTTCTGCTGCATGGTCCTTCACTGCATTAACGGCTTTTCCTAATTTTTACATTTTGCGTCATATGAAAGCAGGAAAAGTCGAATGACGACCTCACGACTCGTGTGTGAATTGTCTTACAGAACCAAGTCTCGACCTTTGTCGCCAACAGAGTCGCATAATGAGTATGGCAATTAGAGTGTAGTTTATTATATAAATACTAACAGTTCTTATTTGTCAGCCAAGCATCGGTTCCAAAATACATAAGTGAAACAAGACATTTCCCAGATCTCTATATTTCGGTCCCAGATCAACGGCGAACACTGGACAATCATGTATCCGTCCGTTTTACCGTCAGTCCATGGAAGAGACGGGCCTTGGATATCAGACATCGTCAATCATACGCATGGTTTACACTGTTAACAATTTGAAATGGTCGCAACTTATGTGTCGGATATTGAACTTGAAAGAAATGAAACAAATAAGATTCGAGGGACGGGCGACGACGGACAACTGAGCAAGTTCTTTCTATCCGAGTCTGACTCAGTCGAGGTCCATTTTGCTAATGACTTCCAGCGTCCAAAAGACCTATGTCCGAGTCCTCCGAAGCTATAAGAGTACCGTCCTTATCACACACTATCCCCACAATCTCTTTCTCTGACACCGCGCGTTATTCACTTTGGACATCCTCTTTATCCACCACGTCTACAAATGCCATACCCATCTACTTCTAACGCTCACAAAACTATCTTAAACACTGCAAGCGATGCCACTGAGGGCCAAAACCACCAGGAATGCTCGCGATGCACGTCTTATCCTCATTTGTCCTTACGAATTTTCTTATTTGCCGATTATCAATAGCCATGCCTCCTCCTGCTTCCAAAGTTATTCTTCCGGTTTCTGAAGAGTTTGTGATGTTGGGTTAGTGGGAATAGTCAGAAATGCGAACAAGCTAGAGACTAAGCTATTCTTTTTTATTAGCCGATCCCGATTCTCCGACATTTGGACTGCGGTTACCTAGATTTCGCCCAGAGCATAGGTCCAAGAAAAGGAAGTTTGATTTGGCTCATCAGACTTACAACAGCGACGATATACCTGGTACATAAATACGTTCTCTTACATTCATCTTGGTTGTTGCTTATTATGTAATTGGGTCAGGTTCCTTTCTCGACATACCCCCAAGGCCGGATTTCGACAAGTGTCGCCGTAAAATTGCTTTTAATAAGCGTATCAGAGACGCTGAAGAGAAAGATGAAGAAAAATATGAACAGTACGTTACAAAAGAAGATGGGATAAATGCGACAGAGAAAAGGGAGAAGAATGCAACAAAGAAGGGCGAGAAGAATGGGGAAAGAAAGGAAGAGGGGAACGTAACAATGAATGAAGAGAAAAAGGCAACAAAGAAAGGAAAGAAAATTACAAAGGCAAAGAAGATTACGGCAGAGAAAAACGAGAAGAAATCTGCGAGGAAAGGTGAAAAAAATCTCGCGAAAAGCACTACAAGCACCTCGAATACAGGTCCTTCAAGAATAGATCGTGAGTGTAAATTGATGAGGTTTAAATATCGAGTTGAATTGAATCAAATTTGTTTGGACAGGGACTGAAGATCAAAAGGATCTCGAGGATCCAGGTAAGTTACATCGAAAGCTATCAACACGCCTGATCCTGATCAAAACAATCGACAGTCCCAACGAAATACCAGGTGCCTCCTGCTAGAACAGCTATGACTAGACCAAGAAGAAAGGTCACGAAGCAGGTGGTAGTGGCGGATGTCGACGATCAACCACGGCCCACCAAACGGAGGAGGAAGAGTGAGAGTAAGGAAACTACTAAAACTGACGCCCCGCAAGGAAAACAACGCAAATAAATACGGCCTCGGCGGACAGGCTATACCCGGCCGTATCATCTTCATTATTATAAGGGTTTGAGGCTGGTTTTTTTTTCTCTGGTTTCTTTTCTTGCAGTGCTACGTATTTTGATTCTCAATATATATATTTATCTGCTACTGGCAAAAGTAAATGCGAAGCCGACGCAATGATTTGCTGGCGTTTATTATTTGGGTTATTACAGCTGTTACGCCCGCGGCTTGTTACATCAATATTGCCCCTTTTCTATACTGATATCCGACGGAAACGAGTTGAATTTAGCTCCTACATAAGGCTGAAAAGTGACGCACTCGTTGGAGACATGTTTTGTCCTCTATTAGTAAACCCTGAATTGTTAGGTGAAGGGTATAGTAAATGATATGAATATAAAGGAGAAGATTAAGGAGGGGGAATTGCGGCTCACTGGACTAAAGGTCGATAGCGTGGAGGTTTGGCGACAACTTTAGTAGTCCAACGAAGCGCGAGCAAGAATCCAATGACAGAGTAGCAAACTCTCTACTTAAACTTCAGCCTGACATGGTTTTAAACCCATCGCATAATCCTTGCTCAACAGTTCCTTCTCAGATGAAAGAATTTGATGAAAATCAAGGTCCTCCAGTCCTGCCACACTGACAGGGAAATTTACCGTTTGTAAAGTTCGACCTAGAAAGAAGTGACCGGGTGGCTTTTTTTCAACAATATATGCCTTGGATCCCTAATATGGTTAGATAGAATTGGAAATTGACCAGAAATTAATGACAAGACATTTCGATAGAATCTCAATTCCCAGTTTTGAATCTCGGATCCATAATTATACTAATTTCCCTGTAAGGTTAGACGGAGGCTGAATACCTGACGGCGGCGTTTGGCACGTTTGTTTACCTAGTATGTGACTATTGGCTCATTGAGCCAGAAAATCTGACAAATATCTTTTCCTAGTCAGTTTGAATGACTTGTTTTTCGGGTTGTCCAACTTGTGAGGCAACTTGGTTCGATTCACAGCGAATAGCTGGTAGTTGAAAAAAGAACGTGGCTAGGTAAGGGCGTAAACATGTCAGTGGATTTATGCTCCTACGAAAACTGTGGCACCACGCCTTCCCTAAACGGAGCTCCTTTCCTCACATAATGTCAATGTTGACAAAATATGCGTTGCCATAGGAGCTCACTCAGAGTTTTGGGGCAGTGTTTTTCTTTCGAAACGGGGGGAAAGGGTTGATAGCAATGGCTGCGTACATGTAGATGAGTCAATTGGTATAGAATTCCGACGACGTCTCGGACACATACTACCTAATTTATGAAAGAAGGGTAATTGGAGCGGTGGGAAGAGAAACAATGGCAAATGGCAATTGTGTTCTAAGATGAATACTTTGGAACTACATGTTAATTTCAGATATTAGGCGGTGACATTGAGAGTGTGAATTAGGGGCTTACAGCTCCTGTCGTGATAATTCGCACCATGGGACTCCAGAGACTTCCAAAAAATTCACAGTGAGGATAGGTATATTTAGTGCCTTGGAAAGGGATATCAAAGAAGGTTGACTATGGCGCAGTATCTCCCAAGAATATAAGTGGTCTAGCAAACAAAACCGGTGTCATTGAGCGTCGTTGATGAAACAATCCAAAAGTAGTGTTTTCCCCGCGAACCACTTGACATGTTTTGGAAAACCAGTACTTGAGATCTTGGTGCGGGGGTACCAGATCATGGATACTGATATCTATATTCGTTTATAGAAGACGCTTTATTTTTGCTGCGACAGATACCAATGCGATCCCGACTTTGTTTGAAAGCAACCCTGTTTCATTGACTGTCGCAAGCTGTGCAGTACTAAGCAATGCACGTATGTGCGGTACCTGTGCTGTCGGTTGCGTCGGGAAGATCTAGTGAGTCTCAACTACAAGCCGTGCGTTGATGATGATATGTTTATTTCGTTTCCAGTATATATAATGCCGGGACCGATTTTTCTGCCTTGGCAGGCTGACTAGTAATAGGAGACGGATGTAAAATCCTGGGCGGTGGGCGCCGCCGCAGTAGTATGCGGATTCTGGGGGCTCGAGGAAAACATTGTTGATTGAGGGTGTCAGTTGGGTCGCATGAGTAAATGCTGTCCTGAAGCAATTAGTGGAAAGTGGAATTGTTGGAACGGATTGTGACTGGCAACGCGGTTCACATGATCTATACCCCACACGGGTGACGCGCCGGTGACGGAAAGAGTCAGAGCCTGAGTTACATACACAGCCCAAACTGATGTGGCCAAAGTGCTAATTCAGTACATATTCCTGGAGAGTCGGGTCCGTAATTGACTACGACTAAACAAAATGCAATCATTGACGTGTTCATATTGGTGTGCCAGTTACCCGATAAATTTTTAGGGTAGATTATGGGAGAAAGGGTTGTACTTCAGCGTGCCCTCTATTTCCCTGATATAACTTTATCCACCAACGGTTTTCGATAGATGCTGACTAGCAAGCCGGCGTGAGTCTGGTCCGGACAAAAGAAGAGCGAGAAGTTGCCAAGGTGATTTCATGAATCACCACTGATGGCTGCTGAAAATGTGCGAATCACGACGAACCGGGAAAAAGCAGTGTCCTGTGTTTTTATCGGGTCGACGAAAAGGAGAATGTTTGGCGAATATTTCGACTTCTCTCGGAACCTCGCGAATTCTCAGCTTGGAAGGCTGAAGGGGGCTCATCCGACGCCCATCGCGCCCCTTGTCACCATTTCTTTCTCGGCAACGACGCGAGCCGTCTAAATTTCCAAAAAAGGAAAAGAGCTCTAATTTAAAGTTCCGAATTAGGGTTTTTCGTCATCGTAATTTTTGTTTTCTAAACGATCGTTTCTTTTGCGATTGTGTTACCTGATTATAATTGCTGTTCACCCTAAAACTGCCATATATAAGATGATACGTCTCTTCTGTCTTTCGTTTATCTCCTCTCGCAGAAACCATTACCACCATGAGTTTCTACTATTCTTCCGCTCCATCAAACCCAGCGTCGACGTCTACATCGACGTACCAACACCACAGAATGGCTAAATATTTCGAAGCATTGGGCGTTGGTTGCACATCTAACTCGAAGTCAACTCGCCCCATGCCATCTGTAACATCGTCTCGGACACATCGTCCCCCAAGATATGAATATGAACATCCAGCGTATCTGTCGTCGCCAGCTTCATCTTATTCTTCCTCGTCTCAAGCCTCACAACCATACGTACCTACGAATGTACATAATTCAACTCGTTTGCGCACACGAACGTATTCGGCCCCTAATCCAGGCTATACCGTCGACCCGCTACTGAAGTACCACCCTAATCCGGATGACGTTCGCATAAAGTACAATCTCTCGCACCCTCCTTCTCAAGCGACATTAATCTATCCAGGCTCATCATCTTTATTCGAACTTTCTGAATCACAACTTAATAGACCTGCGACATACCCACCCCTGCAGAAGATGCGCATTTCTTCTCCGTTGTTACCTTGGCCAATCACACTTTACCCGACATCAGAGACACACGCCACCCTCACCGTAGGCGATGTTCTAGAAGGTCTCTTTCGCTTCCTTCGGAAACACGCGTCGGGTGAAGAATGGCATTCCGCTGATGAGCACACCCGGGAAGACGTAAGACAGGCCTGGATGCGTCGTGTGCGGAGGCAACCAACGCACAATGATAAGGAATACGAAAGAAGTAACGGGTTGAGACGTATTGACTGGTTGGAGAAGGCAACGGTTTTCCAAGGTCTTGAGCCCGTTAAGGGTTCTGATACTTGGATTCTGCACCTTCGACACGCGGACAAGACCGTCAAGTTCTGGACTGGCTCGTAGTTCCTTCTCTTCTTTCTGATCAAATGTTGTAATGCCGGCTCTTGTTTTATTAAATCTTTATACCCCGATTCTTTATTGACATACCCCTTCCTAATCATAATGGAAGTAATCGTCTCTGTATTGTTATGTCAAATTCCTCTATTATGTATTGCCTATGTATCACCTTCCTTCGTAGAAACGGACTTTCACCCTTATTTTCTATGCTGAACTTTCTTTATGTTTTACGTCCTAATGGTTTTAGATTTTGATTTTACATGTACAATATGAAATTGATACGAAATTTTGTTTGTAATTGGTACCATTTAACAGTCATTGAGTCATACAGGCCGAAAGTCCATTAGTTGAACCGGAGCGCTTAAGCAAACCAAGGCTGAACATCGCGTTCCATCACGTGGAGATGACCTCATCCTTCTCGGCACTGAGCGGCCCCTATAATAATAGGCTTGGTCCCTTTTGTGCGCTCAGCTTTGCGTTTTGAACGGACAGGTACGAGGCACAATAGTACAATAAGTATAACAGCACAGCAGAATCAAGAAAACCCAGGTTCGAAAGTTATGAACTTATTTCCTTCCCTCAACTGAACCTAACTTCCCGTTCTCTAACGGTTACGCACCGTCCAACACGTGTATCAGTCAGTATCATCACCTCCTGTTATACTCCGGACAATACCTAACCTCCTTTAGGTTGTTACTCAATACTAAGTACTGATAGGAATTTTGAAAACGCCGCGAACAAGCTGAGAAGATCTTTGATGAGTGGCGGAAGGTGTGGATTTCAGCCAGGTGCCATACTATCACATCTAATGAGTCGTTCTTACCAAGATTGAGATTTAATGGAAATTGGTGAAAATATTCGGAGGATTTCACCGGACAAAGATGAATGTTGATGGCGTTCCTTTTTCAGTTAGACAGCCAGACGCGATAGCCAAGTATTCGACGCTCATCGGAGAAGAACTCAGCAGGCCTCTGACACCTCAAGAATTATGTAGCCTCACTGGGACTATCGCAGGTTGAGTTGAGTAATGCATTTGACATATTCTGGTTTCAGAATGAAGTTGAGATGCAATCACCTTTTCTTTCATTCATTTTGAAATTTTAGACATGAAGGCCAATAAGTCAGGTTTTTAAGATACGTATGCCTGGCAAAATAGTTTTGTAAAATGAAATGCGACTTCCGGAAAACTAATAACGCCAACCTTGCCCTTTTAAAAATTAAGATAAACGGAGAAAAACTAGATAGCAGGCTTTCAAAAATGAAAAACTTTGAGAAGGACCGGTGAAAGCTACCGTTTTGACAGTATGTAGGTGCGAGGTTGCACGTCGGCCAGATGTGAACCACGTGTCAACGGGATTGAGACCTGGGCTGTTAGTCTAGCCCAAGGCTATGGAACGCCACTAGCTGCGGAAAAGTAGCATTGTAATTTTTCAAAGACATTTTTTGAAGCATTGCTACTCGCGGGCGTTAGTGAAAACAACAGCGATGACCCTTTGTTCTCTCATTCTTCTAATAAAGTTTGATTAGTTCGTTACGTGGATGAAACGCCATGGCCTTACTGAAACTTGTACAGGGATCATGGTACCATTATCATATTTTGGGAAGAGAAATGAACACCTAAATTGCGGTATTTCCCCGTATCTCCATTCTCTGTATCTGTTATCGTGAATTTAGAGACAAATACGAAGATCCTCCAAGGCTACGGCACTCAGATGAATCGCTGCATCTATATTACATACCTAAATGATACGTAATTCATCTCTTCGCTACCCAACGGAGGGGATGCACTTACCAAACTGTCCAGACTGAATAGCAAATTCATTTGGAGGGATCTACAATGAGCCGTGGCAAGTCCAACCAACATGTACCCTCCAAAAAGACAACCATGAAGACCCTCTTTCCGTTTCAGCTACTTGTCATGTTTTTTTTTGTATACAATTAAGGTTTGGGGTTTTGACAAGCCTTGGCTTTTGTTCATCAAAACATTGAAGGGATAACTTCTTCACATGGCAGGCGAATCGGTGGAGTTGCTCAGGATAGGCAACTGTGAGCCATTACCTCGTCGGAATCGCCCAATAAAACACTAGTTTTCTTTTTTCCATATTTTGGGCAGTAATTTATGAGAATATATATTGGAAGTTCTGGAAAAATGACGTACGAAGAACATTCAAGTTTGTCATCGTTTCTTTTATTCTTGCATTCTGGGTCATTTTGATACTATCATTCGAATAACGTTCTCAGGTCAATTTACTTCCAATTTTCGAGAATGAACCAACTATTTAATAAACGCTCGTCTTGCGTTAGAACTGACAGGCCTATTATAATAAGATAGGTTGCGTCAGCGCATTAAGTGAGAGTTATAGCTACCAATGAGTGTGTGGTTGACCGTTGAGAGTTGATTGTTCGTATCGCAATATCAATCAAACTGGCCATTGTTCCTGATTTCCATTAGAAAACAATCAAAGTGGCAAATCCACAAGCCTCGTGGAGTTATGTGACTGGGAAGCGTACGGACGAAATGTTGAGTTTACGTCGATCTGAGCTGACTTCGTAATTTTGACGAAAAAAATGATGTTTGTTCAGCAAAAAAAAGGTGATATTATTGTTTTATACCCACAAGGTTCAATAGGCTTGAGTCCTACACCGTTTTCTACGCTAGACGAACGCGACACATTGTACGCTCAGTGATGAACCAACAATCGCAATCAATGTGCGACTCCAGTGCAATAGACCCCGGTACTCTGCCTGCATGATTGTGTTTGCATAATTCTTCATTAGTGTGCATTCTTTTCGAATATGAGGTCAACCTAGAGGTAGCAAGAAAGCCAGAATCACGGCCGGCCACCCGAGGTTCGCGCTTCAAATTTTTCAATCTCCTCTGAATCCTGAGTCTTCCAGAATAAACATCAATTGAATGTTAAACGGAGAAGATATCGCAAAGAAGAAAGCATTCCTAATCATGGTGCTTCCTTGGGTACTAAAGACTGTACAGGTAAGATTATGCCGAAGTTTGTTTGTCCGGTCGTCCTTGGGAGCCCACCCAAAACATGTACTGCACAGTTCGTCCATGAATTTCGTAATGTAGGCGTATAAAACTTAAGCCTGTAACCACCGTTTACCTTTTGTCTGATTTCAGCTACAACCTTAACCAAAGAAAGCGGCGCTTTTTTTCATCCCTAATCTTACTTATCACTATACATAAACGTCTTTCATACACATTCTTCATAGATTGACTTCGCGTTCTTCTTTGAAATGCCTTTGCTTCCCGCAACCGTCCGAGGTCCTTTGGACCTTACAGAGCGGAATAAGGAAAATATCCCGCCTCCATTCGAGATGCCGGCTTTAAGTCGGAGAAAAGGTCCGAAAGGGAAAAGATGTGGAACGAAACGGCCAATGAGTCTGATGTGATTCATGCTCGGCCTACGAAGGTCTCCCGGCGGAGCAGGGGGGAATCCCCTCCGCAAATCTCCCAATGAGTTTTTTCTGATTTCTGTTTGCCCCATCCCCACCTAGGGAGTCTGAAATTTTGAAATGTTTCATTTCCTCATCTATTATGCTTTCTACCATAATGCCACGACCCTTCTTCTCTTTTCCTTTCATGTTCAAACATAGTTTACCCAAAATTCTTGTTTAATACTTTGTTCTTAAAAGACAGCTTGAATCAACACTGTCTCCGCATTTTTTGGCGCTGCCCACAATGTCCTACTTTATGAACCCAACGCGAAACTGTCAATTGCAATGTGTATCCGCGGCAGCATCGACCAAATATTATCAAATTTTGTTGAAAGAATCATGTATGCCACTCTTTGGTTAATAAAGGTGTGTGGGTTTTAAGGTATATGTTTGTGATTATTTCCAATGCATATCATTGAACTAGCAAGGGAAAACACAATCAATTGAATGATAATTTGTTTACAGCATTGGACCTGATGTAATGCAGCTTGGTGATAGTATCAGATCTCAGATGAATTTTTGAGGAATAATATTGTGAAGCCTGACTCATTTTAGTTTTTAAGAGTGAAATTGCTGTCTCATTGGAAAAAAGACTTCGGGCTTGACTCCGTAAATTCAAATTCGGATGGCTCCGAGGGGCGGCGGCCTTGCTCGGCATCAAAACATGCCTTGACTGCGGTCCAGTGACCAGTCTGACCAATCATTTGATAGAATTTTAAGTGCAATCTCACGTTCCGCTACGCTGGGGGCGTATATATAGCTTTTCGGCATTTTTGCGACGCATTCTCATTACCTAGGGGGCGTGCACTCCCCCTTCTTCATGCCACAATATGGCAGGTTTACTTACGATGGCCCCGCCCATGGCTCCAACAAACACACCTCAAGCACCAAATGGATCTACTAGTGATAGTGTCGGGACTCGCAAACCGCCAAATTCAACTTTGCTTTTCGGTTTTCTTGTTAGCTTTCTAGCTCTTTTCATTGTACGCTTCTATTCCGTCTACTCGTTTCTTTGTTTCGTCTCATTCATGGTCATGTTCAATTACCAATCAGATATTCATGATTTTCGGTCTTGGCTCTCGCCATTACCTCGATTTACGGAGGAGACAACGTCGGCTCTTTGAAGCTAGTCAGAATGATGAACCCACCGAGTTGCAGGAGCCGGAGCTGTGGGATGTGTCGATATCTTCCGCAGAGAAAGAGAAATGGGAGGAAATAATGGTATAATCCGCTTTTGACTACTACTTTTGCGACAGTTCTATGACACATTTTTTCTTAGCCGCTGTCCGCAGCAATACAGCAAGATCACCCTGATCAGACACCGACCGAAACTGTAGAGGAACTCCAAGCTCGACAAACTCTAATATATCTCTCACAGTTATCGCCGACCGACCGGTTCTTTTATTCAAGTGGCGAGCTCTTTCATAAATTGATTTTCGCACTTTGGCCTGCCTCAGGCCGGAGATTTGGTCTCGATGTGCCACGACCAACGAGGTTAACCTCACCGACGTCGATCAAACCTGAGAGCAAGACTGACGAAGTAAC
This sequence comes from Phallus indusiatus, assembly GCA_027605045.1. Taxonomy (NCBI): domain Eukaryota; kingdom Fungi; phylum Basidiomycota; class Agaricomycetes; order Phallales; family Phallaceae; genus Phallus; species Phallus indusiatus. Next base: position 100,393 of record JAQFWX010000067.1, on the reverse strand, counting down.
TTTACAAGTATCAATCCTGGTGGCCATGCCATCACCTCGGATACAATTGAATGACACAGATAAAACGAAGAACGAAGTTCATGAAACTGAAAATATTGAAGGATTGCCAGACATCGCAATTGGAGTGACAAGTGTTCCTTGGGACAAGGAACGAGCGGAGTTTAGATAACAAGCATAGTAGGAGCCTTTTATCACGTTAATGGACGTTTGACTACTACCTTTAATTCACGTTTACTACCTTTTAGATTACTCTGTACTCTGTACTCGATGTGTAGCATGCCTTATTACGATATACATACATACCCCAAGACCGGGATATCCGCTTCTACTTTAACCTAACTTCCGAGAGCGACATTTGGGTTGAGAGGATGCGAAAAGTCTTAGGAAGTATACTCGTGTTTTCGGCGTGGATGGGGGTAAAAAAGCCTGTCGAAGCTCATTGACCTTTGTTTCCTAACTTCTCAAACGGCCGGCAAAACAGGCTAATTTTTTTCCTTAATGCACTCTCCAAAGTTAGCTTTTGCCCCTATATTACTTTAAATGGACGGAGGCACTTCATTTCCGATATTCTTCTTCCCGACATTTATCCAGGACTCTCATTTCAGTGCGTGGCTATTAAATGTCTGCGAATAGAGGCTCGTCGCTTTTCTTTCACCTCTCTTCTGACGGCCTCTCAAATCCCGGAAAAAATTCTTCCTCGTAATATCCTGTTTTCCTGTTTGTGATTGAATGACCGACTAGTATCTAACACTTCACGGAAGACCTGAAATCCATTCTCACGGCGAACCAAGTGAATTACAAGTCCTGGTCATGACCTATGAGCCCGCGAAGCATGAATAAAACTTCCTAATCAATTAAAATAACAAAGAAGTTCCCAGCGCCACGGGAACGAGCAAAACAAGCCTCTTTCGCACGTGGGAGATCCGGAGTGAAGAGAATAAAACTTATGCATACTTATTTGTGATGTAATTGATACGTGATGGGAAATCATAAGATGGGGTTAATGACAGTTTAACCAAACGAGAAGTTCCGTCACTTAGGACGCTTGGAGTTAGTCAAGGTTCTTGATACTTCCTCTTCCTGCATGATCGACAGCATAATGGGGACAGAAGCTATCGATCATCGATAAGTCCCTTCCTATGGATACCCATCAACGCCCTGGCTCATAGTTAAGAACTTGTTAAGAGTAGTCGATGGATAACTGATGATCGGACGATTCAAAACACCGATGACACCATCGTTGGATTAGCGACAACTGAGATAAGGCTTTCATGTAACAACCGAAACAAAAGATTACATGGTCTTTTCCGTTGCATTAGTAGTACTTTCCGCTCGTCTCTTCTTGATCAATTCTATAAGTCCTTGCTTTGCACAACGAACTTGTTCCTCAGTGGAATCTTCCAATTGAACGGTAACAACACCCTCCTCTCCTTCCGGACTTTCCAAGGTCCGAAGCTGACTGTCCAGCATAGCAGCCTTCATAAAATGACCTTTACGAGTGGTCATTCTATCTTCCAGAGTCTGTCGAGATCCAGAGATGAAAACAGTATAAGTTGGCAGATGCACAGCATGAGGCGGACGGAGAGGCTCCGGTACTGATTTAGGCTGATGCGTTCCTCGGAGGATGTCTCGATAATAGCGTTTCAGGGCGGAACATCCTACTACAACGCCCCTCAGCGGTTTATTGGGGTCTTCAGCTTCTTGTTCGACACAGGCGTGTTCTACAGTTTTCCGGACGAGCTCCAACCATGGTTCGCGGTCTTCATCCGTCAGCGGTTCACCCCTCGACATCTTCTCAATATTGTGCTTCGGATGCAGATCGTCGGCATCGTAAAATGGTATATTCAGTTCATCGGCCAGAGCCTTTCCTAGCGTCGATTTACCACTTCCAGAGACACCCTTCAATGATATGATAGAAATGTTGTGATTAGTATTTCACAGATTTCGTACGATTATTAGAAAGGCGCAAGTGGCTGACCATAACGAGAATAAAAGCTGGAGGAAACGGTTCCTCTTCTGCATTCATCTTTCGATACTGATATAAAGAGAAATAATAAAGATAAAATCAAAAAGATCTTTAAGAGAGAGATATGATATGAAGATACGTCAGAGGAATATCATCGGTCGTTTTGTTTGACCAGTCGCTTTGTCCGTTGGTGATTCGCTGCCAGCTCAGAGCGCTAATCGAATATGGTTTACGTCATCTAACAGCTCCAAATACCGAATCGGCATCCGAATTCCGAAGCTCTTCCAGGAAATGTCAGGACTCAGAAAAACATTATGATATGTTGTCGTTGATAATCCAGATTGAAAGGGGTTATAAAGAGCTTACAACATGGCGAATACCTTCATCTATCAAATACCTTTAGAGTGGATAGCCCGACTGCCTATAACCTTTGAATGGGAAATGCCGATATTACTCTCTTACAGCTATCAGGTAAACGTGCTAGAGATCCCCCAGGGTAGAGTGTTTACTTAGTTTAGCATTTATAGACCGCCGAGGAAGGACCCGCGGCGACTAAAAGATAATCCGCAACACGCGTGGTGACTCATAAGTTATAACCTGTACCATGCGCAGTGATTGGAACATAATCTGTACTAGTCTGTACCACTCGCCATGATTGCCACTGATTGGAACATAATTTGTACCACGGGCGGTTGGGCCTAATCTCTTGCACACGCTTCATCATCCATAATATACATGTGATCCGCTGACGCTCTTCAAATTTCAAATCTCAGGGCGTAATGCGCGCAGACTCGGACTCTTGAAAGTTAATTACGGCAGTGAGAAACGGTTTTTTCTCTCGATGCATTTAAAGTTGAATCTTGAAATTCCTCTGAGGCGTCATTGATGAAAATTACAGCAGCCAAAACGCATTCGCATTCTCACTCTTTCCTTGTGGTTCGTATTTGAAATTCATACCGGACTTCTCGAAATTCAATCTCGAAGACGATTCTGGACTCGGAGTAGTCACGACTGCGCATCTTAGGAAGGAAAATTGATTAAAGCTGTCAAAGCAAGATATTGATATCAAGATTATGATGATTCTGACAGGATTTTTCTTTTCTTGGGCGCGAAATGACCAAATCTCCATGCTTGGACAGTTTGACCTGAATAAGAAGTATCACGGCTGCTTTCCATATATGTCTCTATGCGTTTCTCGTATCTGTCTGAGGTTGGAAAGCACTTGCGGCTTTGCGGCGAGTTCAGGAGAAGTTGTCCGAGCCAATAGTTTGGCACACACTTCTCGCCATCTTAATCTTGGCCTTTTCCATTGAGCAAGAACACGAGTTTGAACAATTGTAATTGACCTTCGCTCTTGTGTGAAGGTGGGAGGATTTGGAGGCTGTGTGAGATGATTGGGGCGTGAAGTTGAAGACAAATTAATAATATATCGCCCAAAAAGACTGTGCTTTTAATTTTATTCAGCTATCCCACTCGGTTCGGTAACATAACGATAATGAAGGCCACTGAACGTAAAGTTTAAAAACTTGGATTACCCTTTTCAAGCTGTCTCTCGGTCCAGAATCTGGAAAGGTATCCTGAACATGTATCAGTGCATTCTTTGAATCATAGGATCATTTAACTGGCGCCATAACATCAGCTTCGCACAACTCGGCTTGAAATTCCCTTGCGTTAACTAGCGTTGATTGGTTGGCCCCAGGCTGAAGGAACTCTGAATAAACCGTCAATAATACAGTTCCGGTAGGCTCCAGTGTTCCATTTATTTCACTCTTAAATAGAATACAACAGTTTTATTCTTGATTGTCTCATTTTTTGTGAGCTTATCGTACAGATTTCGCCCACCCCATTTTCCCCTTCACCTTCTTAACCGTTTTTCCAAAATCACCTAGTATGACTCCGTCCCGACGCTTACAGCTTCTGGAGTTGGTTCTTCTCATCGTTAAAGAACGCATTCCGGAAATCGACATCAGATTCCTCTCCGTACTGCAGGGGTCGGGTCCAGGTGCAAGTGAGGCCCATCCTGGGCCATTTATGCCGGATGTCGAGGAAATAGCACCTGCACCTCTTCTCGGTGCCTCCATCCTGTACCAGGATCTTGAATGCAAGATGCAGGGTACGAAACCTTTTAGTCCTGGGGGGGGACTCAGTACTAAGTTCATTTAGATCATGATAGCTCTTCCGCAGTCCGCCACGGGTTTTTTTGTTGTTCCCTCTTAAATGCCCCTCGTCTTAAAACTATACCTCTTCCACCAATTGATAGTTGACAATATAATTAGGCCTGTGTCAGTTTTTAACGTTACAGATTAACGGTCATGTAATGAAAGAACATATGTCGAGATGCATATATTTGATCATTCTATATTAAGAGTATGGCCTATACAACTTAATACTATGTATGTTCACACTACGTTTGAGGATGTTAAATAATATTAAATTACAATTGTGTTGATACGAATACGAAGGCAACGATGTAGTATATTCATCTCCTTTTCACGGTCCTGGAGGTGATTATTTGGAAAATGAACCTAAGAGCCTGAGAGATAGCCATTTAGAGCGACGGTTTGTACTCTTCACGCCTGCTCCCTCAAAAATTGTGAATTACTATAGATCGACATCTTGGAATGTTCTTCTGTAATAAATCCGAGGTTGGTTTCCCGGTAAACATGTAAGTATTTGTTTGCAACAAATTATTAGACAACACAGGTTTGTTCCCCGGCTACTTCCAGGCGACCTGTCTGGTGCTTGTGGACGCGCCCACCAACATTATCCCAACTCATTAACCGATCCACCGATCCACCATAATCTAAAGACGCTGATTGGTGAGTGTTTGTCCAGGTCATGGTGTCAAATTAACTTCTTTGACGATCTCTGATTTTACTTACGTGTTAGAATTATTCCACAAACGTTTCTCACCGCCGCTGGTGCAGTGTGCTCCCGTGCCGGATTTCCAGCCCGCCAGTGATCGAGACCTGATGTCATGATTCATGGCCTGACAGCATTATACCCACATTCAACAACATATCAAATTTTCTCGTTTAAAGATAACAGGTACACATTATGATAAGACAAACTTGATAGCTATCAGGATTGTGCCACATGACATCTGCCAGCCGTCCAAGGGGACAAGAATATTTATCCACAACTTGACAAAATCCCATTGGTCAACTTCCGGAAGAATATGGTCGTCATCCGTGTCAAGTATTTGACATGGACACGTAATCGACATATAAACAATTTCAATGCTCAGTTTTATTACTAGGAAAAGCTTTCTGTACAAAAAGTCAGTACAAGTGTCAAGCACACGCAAGCTCCCCACTATATCATCTTTTCACCATCTCCACCATCGTAGTACCATGCCTATTGCAGAATATGTAACTTTAAACACAGGTGCTCTGATGCCCGTTTTGGGATTAGGAACTTGGAAATCGGAACCGGGTCAAGTTGAAAAAGCCGTTGAGATAGCCATCAAAGTAAGGTTTGAAATTCGCATCTTTCCTAGACGGGTTTTCTAGACGAATATATTATGGATTAGGCCGGTTATCGTTCCATCGACACGGCGGCCGCATATTGCAAGTCATCGCTTTTGATTTCAGTTCAATATATGTATGATGGAATTGATCGATGGATCGTATAGATAACGAGAAGGAAGTGGGCGATGGCCTTCACGCCGGATTGAAAGCCACCGGCCTTAAACGCGAGGACATCTTCTTGACCACTAAATTGCCAAATGATAGGCACCACGAACCTTGGGAATCTCTTCAAAGCTCGTTGCAGTATTTGCAAACCGAGTACTTGGATCTCTGTATGGGCTTCATTATTTTCTTTTTGAAATCCGCTGTCATTATACTGATCTTGATGATATTTCAGGGCTGATGCATTGGGTTAGTGTTCATCTATGGAAAGCATTTCGGTGTGATCTTCGAATTGTCTTGACTTACGCGTGTTTACAGCCGGCGCCGATGAACCCAGGGCATGGTGCGTCATTTGAATTCAATGAGTGGAACATAGCATTTGACATCGTGATTTAGCTGGAGCCAACAAATCGCTGGACTGGTTGGATACGTATAAGAAAATGGAGGAAATACATCAAGCCCATCCAGAAATAGTCAAAGCCATAGGTAAAACCAACTGAACCGTCTTCAGCATATGAAGTGACGTCTACATATAGGTGTATCAAATGTGTACGGCAAAAACCTCACTCGCCTAGTAGAAAACTCCACCATCACCCCAGCTGTCAACCAAATTGAAATGCATCCGTAAGGGGCTTTTGTCATGTTTTCTAAAAGCAGCACTTGATCTCTGAACCCTCTTTTTGTAGTGGAGTTGATAGCAGCCAAGTCGTTGCGACCTCGCTGGCAAATGGAATCAAAATTACGGCATATTCTCCTTTAGGATCCGACGGCTCCAAGCTGCACGAAAACCCTCTCGTGAAAGAATTGGCCGCTAAATACGAAGTGACGCCAGCCAACATTCTTATTTCTCTTCAAGCTAACAAGCCTGGTGTATCTGGTGAGATCAGAGAATTTGTTTTCTTTTGGTTGACCAGTTCTCTGAATGGCGCTTCTAGTATTGGCCAAGTCTGTTACCGAAAGTCGGATTATCAGTAAGTCACAGAGCCTAAATGAGAGGAGAAAAATCACGATGTTCAATAGGTAACATGAAGCTGGTGGAGTTGACGGAAGAAGAAGTGAAAAAACTGGACGTCTTACACCAAACGCATTCGTTCCGAGTTTGCAAGCCTGGGTGGACCGGTTGGGGTGATCTCGAGTTTCCTGCCTAATTTCAGGCGCACAACAATAAGAAGCCTGTACATAGATATAGAGATATATTTAGAAATAGTGTTCCTTAGAAAGAATTGTCGAACGCGGAGAGGAAATGTATAGTAATAACTTGCCAAATGCTTCTCAGCTTCGAAAATGATGTTATTTTCTCCCAAGAAGGTGAAATATAAATTTGCCTAGTAACAGTAGGTAATAGTTCCCCAACTTCCGTTAACTTGAGTAACGTCCCGAAAGTTCCGTAAAAAAAGACGACCTTTCTTTTCTGTCTTCGCTGTCGAAGGATTTGGTTTCGAAAGTTAGCGTGGTAAGAATGTCCCGCGTGTTCCGAGCTTGATCGCGATAGCAGCACTTGTACCAAGCGGGCGCACCAAATTCATTTTGTAAATTCAAACTCCAAGCTTTAAACCGTGACTATGTATGTACGTTGTTCGGGGGCCGTTGGAAAGGGAAAAGAGCCAATCATCGCCTGACAGAATCCGGAGTTATTACCTCCCGAGCCTTTCCCCTCATTAGTATTGAATGATGGTTGATCATGTTCGGGTAGCAACCACAAACTAAAGCTTTTTTTCGCCAAGTTTTGAATTTAAAAAGTGTGTGTGTGGACGTGGCATCGGAATTAGGATACATACGCGTAAGCCAACGACAGACGGACGTCACATACAAATTATACACAGGGCCGAGCTCCGGCCTCGCTTCGCATCCGTGATTTGCAGTTTTTTTTTTACATACGTTGCGAGAGGTAGAATTTCAATTGTGTTTCCTTTGTGTTGCGGTGGAAATACGATCAAGGATCTGGGCAAACAAAAAGGGAACTGGCCGTGTCACCGTTACTGTACATAGCAAGAAGGTCCATCGACCAATCAATAACAATAGGGTCGATTCCAGTGGTTGGCCAATGGTAACAGAGGAGGAGACGGATTGTCGAATACAGTCGGATATCTCATAACGCATAAGGTCATAACGTATAATTCTAATAACGTATAGGTTTTGGCCCTTTCCCGACTATGTTTGCGGGGATTTTCGTATAATGCATAGCGTATAAAGTTTGGCATAGAATTATACGTTATCGGCTAGGGTTTTGTCAATTTGGACCGCTGGATTTTAAAATTTTAGTGGTTATTTGCCATATTGAGCTTAGTGAATATGCTGTTTTTATCCGTTTCTGATGATCGGCCGTCTTCACTGGCTGATACATGTCCATTTTCAGCAGTTTTCTCCTCATAATGCGCGAGTTGGCCTAACCGGCGACACTGGACTCATATGTCACCACAGAAAGTAACGCGTGTGACACATTGTCACGCATACTCATCCTGAATATATCTCATAGTGTATAGGATTTTGGCCTTCCCGACGCTATGCGTTATGAGATATCCGACTGTATAGGCAAATAAACATCACTTTGGAAAGGGTGGGATTTAGGGTGAGAAAAGGATAAATTCGCTGAAGTAATACCGGAACAAAGGAAGTAAAGACTGTTACGGGTCCTGGCCAGTTGCTGTCAGGGGTCTCCCTTTACCCCCATAAGGATTGTTGAACCACTCGCTCACTATATTAAAACTTGGTTCAGTTGTCTCTCTCCACTCAACTTTTCTCCTTGCTTCGTCTTTCGCTGTCCACTGTTTTGACTCTATATAAATTGCTCCATATTTCGTTTCTAATCTCTCATACCTTGTCTGTGTCCGTGACAACAACTTTTCCCAACACGTATACGTCAACCGTTCAAGGAAGAGAAATGAATGCCAATTACACCCATTTATCGTCTAATTCGCTTGACGACCATGTCAGTTTTTTCGACGACACCGACGTCTTTTGGGCTTTGGACGATGCACTCTCCGTGACGTCTTCTTCCATGTTTGGAATGACAGCAGGAACTTCTTCGACGAACGACGTCAACGTCAACAACTACAATCACGGGTTCTCCTTATTAAACGCACCTCGTATCTTCTCAATTCCGCTTCCTATCGTTGAAGATTTCATCCCATTGCACGTTGCTGATAACGCAGCTCCTTTTCCGTATTTGCCCACCCCTCCTCCGACACCGCCGACCTTGACTATCTACCTGTTGAGCCCGTCGAGATCATCAACATTACGCGGTGGGCCTCAACAAGGCAGACTGTCACCAGAAGGCCGTGCTGGAAAGAAATCTAGACCAAGTAAGTCTTTTTTTCCCGTTGTTATTTTCTCTCTCTTTTTGATGACTAAAAACTGACATTCCTCTCAGCTTCGAGACCCCGTAGAGCTACGGACCCCGGTCAACTGTTGAGGACTGTTAGGAAGAGGAGACTGATTAGGAGGCTGAACCCCATTCAAGACATCGAGACGTACTTGGATAATCTGGAGCTATTCGACGGCGGTGACGTTCCGCGAGCCAGTCCTGACTAAGCCTACCCCTCGTCGTCGTCGTCACTCCTCGTCAGTCCTTGGTCATCCTTGGTCGCCCCTATTCATTGCACCCCCGTCAGCTCCTTTCGTAGCGGCGATGGGGGTTCAACAAATATTTGCACCATACGATTTGGCCAGCCAGTCTCCGGATTAATCAGAACAAGATAAACGATAAACACTGACGTTCCAGAACGCAGGAACGCCGGGACGTGCGTATTCTCGCCCTCCCACGTTTCTTTTAAAAAAATGGGACGACGCATTTTTGTCAACTTAACCACAACTCAGTTAATACCACTTCCGCAAATAGAATGGGTGGACATTACAATATTTAGCTCTTAATATCCGGCATCGGACCTTTTTCGTTCTCCTACGCACGGACTACTATAGTATCTGAGTCTCTTGTATAACTTATTCGCTAAATTGTTCACCTTCTGCTTTTGAGATTGCTTTATACTTTTTGTTATGCTTTGAATATAGATATCGTTATTATTGACCATTCACCCATGCATGCATTGGGACGCAGTGTAAGCAATTGCAAGCGATAAGATAAGAGTCTATAAGCACTTCATCAATGAGTATATAGTGGTGGCAGCAAATATGGTGTAATAGTAACCAAATATAGCAAACAAACACCATAAACGACCTTGAAACGAGGCGGTTATCACCGACGTTTGATATGTGATCACGATGACTGTCGGAGGCTGGAGCTTCGTCATGCACGGTCAACAAAACATGGTGGAGCAACATGCCTAGCCTCGAGTTAATCATTCACAGTACCTTTACAGCTATGATAATCTGACCGGTATCTCTTGATCGGCGAGCCATCTTTCGGTCGTGTAGATCGAACCATATCCGCCTATGCAGGCAGATAATGGGGAAGTAGCCAGATCTATCCATGAAGCGAATTGCAGAGGTATCTTTGTATGAATCAAACCAATAAGCATGCGTGTGTATTGCTGTATCATATGAGCATTATCGGGCAATCAGTGCCAAAGTCGGAGGAGTACCTGGTAACGTGCAGTGCTTCCATGCTCCGAGTCAGGTGCAGGTGTTTCTGTCACCATACACGATCAGTGGATGTTTGCAAGGGTTTTGCATCTCTCATTGCTGGTGATACATATGCATATGCTAGTGCATGCGTAAAGGCAGTTGGGCTGAAGACCACGGTTCGGCGAGTTTCGCCGTTCCGGAAGTACATACTAGAAGGCATGGGAACGATTTTCGGGTTCAAGTTAGATGTCCGGATTTCCGTACAATCATGGCTGACGACATGGTTACACGTCAGGTTCTCTTCATCATAAAGGGGTCATGCGTGTCGAAAGACGAGATGCCTAGTAGATATGGCATGGGTTCCGGTGCTTCATTATTCCCAAAACGACCCGATGACTTGAAAAGAAACAGGAGTTAAATATTCGAATCTGAGTGGAACACTCATTGGCTTTTGTGACTCCTCCAGACTTGTGGTACCAACGACCTCTGAACACATATATTGCTCTTCGCTAACAGACGACGCGACAAATAGCGCATGTTTGTGTATGTCAGATGGCAAAAACGCGTGGATTTTATGCAGGCCATAGACTTGCTCAACTGCTCAGCGCGCTGCGCCAGCCTCAAGTCAAAGATACGTGCTTGAGGTGACCGTGTTGAAGATGTCTGTGCTCGGATTGGTTCCCCGCTCAGCGTCCTCACGTGGTTGCTTACTAACGCAAGCGCTCGTTTTCAGCCCTCCGAGTCGGTAACTACGATCCATTGTAGCCACACATTTTGAAATCCAATTCTTCGCCGCTGACAACCTTTGATATAGGAGATTATGACTTAAGCCAAGAATAAACAGGCTTCTTTCAAAATTCATTAACGCTGAATTTGGTGTCCCTAAAAGGTAGATTTGGCTAATTGGCTTAACTTGCTTTCGCCACGATAAACCGCCGCACGAATTTTCTACAGTATCTGACGCGAATAAGTATGTCGCTTAGAAGTTGTTTGTAGACTAGAGAATTCAGGAGAATCAACTAACGTCCCAATCATGTCCGCTGCGCAGTCGCTTTGTTCATCTTTTTGGCACTTCTACTTAAGTAAGACTGCATGTACTCTGAGAAGGTTTGATTTAAGGTAGATGTCTATTATTGGAAGTACGACATTTGTCTATATGGTGTGGTTCATTTACTTTGTTGAGCTGACGTCCCGTTGATCATGTGATTCGCAGATTTACCAGGCACCCCCAGCCGCCCAACGACTGTACACCTGTTCGGAGAGAAATACCATCACGATTTATGACAGTTGAAAAAAGAAAACTATGTGGTAAGCTTTCAGAGCAGTGGCGTCAAGCTCCTAACAACCATCGCGCATCACTCGGGCTCGGGGAAGAATTCGTTCAGACAATTACTAATTAGGCTGGCACTAAGCATTTTCAACTGCAGCAAGTAAAGTTATATGAAACTTAACTTCGATGGACCGGAGCTGATTGGCCGACATACATGTTTAAGTCTGGAAAGTCCTCAATCAATTTCCAGGAACCAAAAAATTCTACCTTACTACAATGATATCTGGGAACAGAAGCGCATTTTTTTGACCTTATCCAGGACTGTATTCAAAGATCAATTTGAAACTTAACACTTCGAATTTTGAGTGCGGTTGCTGTTACAGACTTTCAGTTCCGAATGAATCGGACGACGTTTTTGCTCAAATCAATCGGTGTCTATATCCGTTGTCTTGGGCTAGTACAGGCCTTTTGAGTCACAACAACGACTAACGACCGAACGACACACCATCATCGATTATCTGGAGGGGCAGAGACAAAGTTTTGAGCGCCAATAAATTTGTTTGCTACATAGTTCACTAGCATTCTTCATCACAGTCATCCTTGTGATATGAATTCGAAAAACGTGTTCAGTCAAGTTTTAAGGTACATTAGACACTCCCTTATACTAATATTGAATATCAAAATATATTTTTCCACACACCATGCCACTGAACACTTATTGAGTTTGCATCTTGCACTAACCACATTGATCTTTATTTTGTCCCTATCTTCGCCACGATATCTTTCCAGTGCTTCAATGGATCAGCCCATCTTTATTCCTGAGATGCCGTTCTTGTTCGCTACAAACCAATGCCACTGCAGCCAACCGGTGAAGATTCTTCTGTAGCCATGTCTGTTTTCACAACGTTTGATATAGTTGCTTCTTGCTCCGGAAATAGGTCAGACCAAAATTGGATTTTGCGGGCTAAATTCTTGAATATAATATTATGCATGCCACAGTATCATTGACATGCATTTTGACCAGTCGTACTATGGCTATCGACCGGGTTCGGTGACTCCATCAAACTAAAATTGGTAAATACCGTTCAATATTGAGTGATTGTAAAGTCGTCGTTTAAGCCCCACGAGATCGAAAAGGTCGCCTCGCTTGAGGGGACACTTCGGAAAGATAAATTTAGATTAACAGGTCCCGAGTCCCACGGCCGATGGTTACTTTAAGAAACTCTTGCGAAAGTTCTGCGAAGCTTCAACTCGGGTTATGGGTCGATCGTTCAGATTGTCATCCCAGATCCAGCCGCTTAGTGGGATAGACCCCGGTCACGGCTATAATTTTAATATGATTTTAAATAATATTTTTTTATTTATATATATTGAAGGCGCGTATCGCTAAAGTAAAAAATGGCAGCGCCGAGATTCGAACGAGTGGACTAGAGAAAAAGACATTATAGACGCATGACCCCTCGGCCATACAGCACACAAGTGCTGTACAACTGTAAGACCCTATGACGGCTAGTTACTAAACTACTAAGTAAAAAAAAAAACTGCTTCAAGGACGTTGTAGCAATGAGTGTATCAATTTAAAGTCCTTAAAATATACTATCTTTACGAGTCAAAGATAGAATGGAGTCTTGAGATCAAATCAAAAGAGATGGATTCATCTGCAAATGATTGAGGTGCCATTGACGGCGCATGAGACGAGCCCGGCACCAAGAGTTGTTGTTCGCTCGATCGCGAGACATAAGACGGATACTGAGCCAGGTAGCCCTTTGGAACGCGCGGCGGGTATTCAATATATGGCTAAAAATGTGTCAGAATGCTGTTTAAAATCAAAAAACATAAGAACCTTTGTCTCAATATATGAAGCTTGAGTTTGTGTCCCGGTGAGTGACACTGAACCCGAACCTTGAGGTATAAGTTGCTGTAAACGCTCGTTTGTGTCTTCGAGGTCTTCCGTAAATTTTTTGAGTCGTTTAGAATCCCTTTGAGAGTCTGTATTTCCCCTAGGACGTTTGAGAGAATTGATGGCTGAATTTATAGAGGCCTGAAGCTGAGTTTTCTTCTGCACCAGCTTTGAGATCTCAGTGTCCTTTCCTTGTACAATCTTCTGCTGAGATGAAGCTAAACAATTTTAGCGTCTATAAATCAGAATAATAATAAAAAGATTACATTTAAGCCTTATCCCTCTCAACAGCCTTTGGAAATGGGTCGAATTTTGGTCGCGCGGCTGAATAGCATCATTTGTGAAGAATGTGAGACTTCCAAGGGCTCGCGAATCGAATTGTAAACCGCGCATGATTCCAGCGAGTAGCGTAAGTCTGGTCCCATCTCTGTTAATGTTTCTGTGAGACTGCTCATTACCGTTTGTAGTGGAAGGTGCCGCTCTCCAGCTGTTCAGCGGCATTCTGCTTTCAGGCCAGTATATCGCTGCTAGTGGATAAAATCCTTCGACAGTTTGCTTATCTTTCAGCCAGTCTAATTACTGTGTCAATAACTAATAAAAAGCGTTACAAAATCCTGATTCCTTACCAATGGCCTTTTTCCCTCCAGAGCTGATTTGAGCTAGTGTTGCATCGAAATTTGGTAAAGGTTCTGCGCTCGCTAAACTCATCATTGCAGAGAGTACGGATTCATCGACGTGTCCTCTCATATTCGAAACGTTCCGCGTGTAGTGAGCGAAGCAATACCGGTAAAATCGCATAAGGTGTTCCCTTGGACTGAGCGCATACAAGGGGCGGATCCATGAAGCTGAACAGTACCCATGCATATTCCTCGATATTTCTTCGCAATATAAGCCAAGTCCTAGTGGAAAAAATAATTAGATGTGGGAAGATTGTTTTTTTTTTCAAAGATTCACCCATAGCTTGGCCACGGTGTCCATCAGCCGTGACTGTCAGAGAACGCTCTAGTACAACATATATAGGAGCTAGCAGCATGTCAGACAGCTCTGACATTGTGGTTGCCTTTTGGCTAAGTGGTCAACGCTGCTGCTAGAGCGCCCTCTTACAGTGACGGTATCAATTCCATCCCCGTGAATATGTCGGAATCTCACGGATTTACCAGTGTCAGCCTCGACAACAGCAAAGAGAAGCTTGAACAAATAATAGTGGGCGATGGCGCTCTCAGAAGTTGTGATGGCGCGTGCAACAACGATGGCTGCAATAGAATGACTTGAGTACAGCAATAAACTAGCGGAAATAGTTCTTACAGCGACTGTACTCTGAAAACCAAGCCTCCATCTCGAACTCTTGCCAATTCTTGAGATGCTTGAAGGAAGTGTCAATGGTCAACCGCTTTGCTCGAAGTAAGAGTTCGCTCATTCTTTGAAACATGCATACGACGATAGTAAAACTTCCTTCTTTCGAACCGGGACAACCGTACGTTTCGATACATCGGAGATACTGCTTATCAACGGGCAATTTTGATTGAATCTCCAACATATATTTAGCACCTGATATTCAAGTAAATAAAAGTTTGCAAGTGTGTACAGACAGGCTCATACCTTCCAAACCAGTCCCGGCCGGGTATCTTTCGTCTCGTAAATTATTGATTAGTCGGGCGGCGTGGTCGTAATTTGCTAAAGAAGGATGAAGATCACCAAGGCCTGGGTCTCTATAATTCTCCCAGCACAATATTTTCCGCAAGTTTTGCATAAATGAATGATCGAGCAAAACACGGCGGGGTGTGGCATCAGCCAGTCTCCAGTCAAGAGGTGTGAGGAGGGACTCAAACACTGCACGAACAGTGGCGGGAGTTTTTGTAGGCTGTGGCAGACCATGTGAATGTGGGTTCGTCGAAACGACTATGACGAATGGACATTGGTAAAGGTCGTTCGGTGTGAGTACGTCGAAACGGGTGGGGCAGTCTCCCATGGGAATCATTTTACCGCGCTGCAGGACACCATGGGAATCCCTGTGCCAATTGGCTACCGTTCCGTCTGCTTAGCATACAAGCAGGGGAAAAATAGATTTTTTACTCACGACAAAGTTCTTTTTGTGCCCGCGTTGTAACGATCCGATGAATATAGCTTTGTGTATGCCGGCTATATGTGATCGGAATAACTACTAGATATTTGATTATAGAGGTCGTTAGTCTACCGTGGAGCGGGTCCTGGTGCTGATTTCGGGTAATGAGAGAACGGGTAGATGGGGAATGAGGATGTGGGGATGTATGCGCTGATATCGAAACCAACACAGACAAAACACCAACAACAACTGCAACGACTAGGAGAGATCGTATGCAAATGTGTAAGTGATATAATGAACAGGCGTCGGCAAAAGACTTGGGTTGCGACTTAGTATGGAGGATCTACAATCAAATGATGACAGTTATCCTTCTGCGAGTTAGTGAAGCGACAATAGAATTGAAATGAAAATCGCTAGTTTATACTCCGAGACCTCACTCAGAGTTAATCCAAAGATAAAGATGTGAGCGTAGAATTAGACTAGAGACGAAACTTGACTTGAACTTGAACTGAGCTTGACTTAAACTGAACTGGACTTAAACTGTGAGACAACCCGTATCGGTAGATTGCTGCTGTTACAAGTATTTACATGCAGTATTTATACCTTTCAAGAAACATAGCATTGGTAAGACGATTATTCATCGTTCACCAAGATGACAAATAGAAAGAAACAAAAAGAACAAAAGGGAACAAAAGAAATATGGAATGGGGGTGCGAGAGAGGAATGAGTAATACAATTACAACAAAAAGAGTGATATCACAAATCAATAGGAGAAATGATGAAACCCAAACAAAAGAACAAAAGAAAAACCAACAAAACCGGCCTAAGACACAGCCTTTGTCAGAACTGGCACCCGACTCTTCCCGCGCTGCCTCTTTATCCTGAATCGCATCGTTACCATCCTAATCTTCTTACTGATCGGTCATCCATCGATAGGATCGTCTTCGTCATGAATATGATACATTCATGAATCCTAAGGCTATGCTTAGTATCCTCGGATCGCGCACCAGATCAGCATGGAGCTCAGCATAGGCCAAGGGGAGATCTTAGTTATATCGTATGGTGTTTTGATCGATAGATACTATTCTAATCTTCTTCGTTGACTAGGTCTTGGTATAATTTGCATAGGTCGCATGCGATTTCGATTAGTACGTAGTCGAGGGCATCGGGGCAGGTTCTTCGGGTTCTTCATATTCTGGCAATGGAGTTGTAGGCTGGTGGGGAGGGGTTCTACAAAAACATCCCAGGGAGCGTCTAGAAAGAGAACATAATTGTGGAATAAGGCAGGTCGATAGAAAATAAGACGCCAAATGAGAATCCCAGGGCGATGTGATACGAGGGCCCTGATCAGAGTATACGATGCTTGCATAATCGGTATATGAACGTTTTCGTCTACTTTGACTTCATCGGGTAATTGTAGATCGTCGTAAAAATACCGAAACTCGAGTGCTGGATTAGCGTATCGTGGCCAGGGATTATCTTCTTCCACTTCTACTTCGTCGCTCTCCAATTGATATTCGCGAACCATAGTCTGAAAGTTTTCATGTCTTCTATATGGAGGGGAGAATTAAAATTGGGATAAAAGGAAATGGAATGATGGAAAGTGTGCGATAGCCAATAGGTTGGATGGACATAATGGTGAAAAAGACAAAAGTTGAAAAGAATTTAAGCTCCGAAACAAGAAGGATGTTTTTAGGTGAATGGATAGGTGCGAAACTTCTCTTGTAGTATTCCTTTTATTCTCTATTGTTCTCCTGATTCTGATCGGGTTCGTTCCAGGAGGCCAGAACAGACTCGTCGAAGAGCGCGAAGGGTTTGTTGATATCGGGGAGGTCGTATGGTCATTTCGGAAGTAGTAGGAGATTGAGGAGGGGAGGAATCATGAAAAGAAGGGTTTAGTGGTTCTTTAGGAATGGGATTGGGTGATCGATAAAATCCTAGAGCAGGTTGGTGATTACATGCTGATAGGATCCATCGGCTGGGAACATCCAGGACCATTATCATGTAATCTAATCCGACTTGTGCTGTTAACCAAACACGATATGAATCTTGTAGGGCTGATTCTGGAGTAGAATAAACATGAGTGACTGTGAACCATCTTAGTTCCTTCTCGATATAGACTTCTTTTCCGAAAACCAAGAAGGGGTGTACGATATCTGAACTTCTACACTTATCGATAGATCGAGGGACCTTGTGCGAATAAACTGGGAGTAAGGTCTTTGAGTCCATTTCGAGAATAGGAGTGGGCGAATAATATGTAAATAGAGTTGTCTCGATATCCAAATCATGAGTGCGAGGACTATCATGAGTATAACGAAAGACCGGGGGAAAAACATCTTCTTCTGGGGACGGTTCTCGGGAATTGGAAGAAGGGGAGGGGTGTTTGAAGGAAATGGAAGAAGAAAGTCGAAGATTGAACATTTTATTGTTTGTTGATTTTTGGGTGAACTGGGGTGTCAAACGAGCTGGAAGTGAGTTGTTCAAGAAGAGTAGATTTAGAAGTCCGCTTTAGGAAGAACCATCCCTATTACCAAATTAAGGAAGATTTTGGTGCGCGACAGCGTAACGATTGCAATATTACAGGACACCAACGGACCATAGCCTTCACTCGCCGCTTTGTTTTCGAAGTCCCATATCCTCCCCGTGTCGCCAGTGAAGAGTGCAACGAGATATTCTACGTTGTACTCACCAAGGTTACGAAGTCGTAGATGGTTGCGTTTCCCTTTTGAAAAATATTCGCAACTTGGTAACTGTTAGTGCTCAATTTACATGTACAGATACCAAAATACTAACCGAATATAACAATGTCCGTATTTATCACTGCATAGTAATAGTTCTCCTTGACACTTCCGACGTTTGCGTGGCGAACGACAATCTCTCCTTACCAGAACATGGTTTTCAGGTCTTGGTTCATCAGTCTCTGTCTCACTATCGCTAGTCTCGTCCCTATCCGGATGAAGCGTCGAAAATGAGCACCCGTGCTCCCGCAACGCACAGAAGAAACCAAGCGTCTTCATAAAAACTTCGCCCCATGTGTCGTATGCCACGGAAGTAAAGGGCGCTCCGTGCTCAGACAAATTGAAAGAGCATTTCTTCATGGAGCCACCTAGATCCAGAATATTAGTAAGTCGAGTCGTTCCCAAATTGATAATCACTTACAAGTGTACCGCGTTTTCTCACATTTTACAGGCATTCCTGTATCCTTGTCACGAAGCAAATAGCACTTAACGTTCCGTTGTCCGTTGTGCCCAATGCCATTAAGTGAGTATTGTAAATTAGTTTTTGGGTGAATAAAATTGTCAGGATCAATAGAAAATTTATGTGCAATAGCTATGCCCATCTGAGCTCCAGAGACTGGAGTTTCGACGACGACGCTAAGTGGATGGTTTACGATGGTGTCGACATTCGTTTGACGTGTCAGTCGCCCAGAACCAATTAAATGTTGAACTGGCGTGAAGAAAATGGGAGATGGGGGGACATAGTTTCGACTCAGAAGAAGTGGATTAGAAAGAGCGTCGGGTTCAGTCATGGAATAAGTGAATAAGTGGGGAAAATCGAAAGGAAAGGGTGACAGGAATGTGGAACTTTGGGAATACCAAGTTGTCGACGAAAACTTCGTGTTTAAATACACAAAAACGCGTCATATTTTTTTTTCTTTGTTTATTTGGCAACGTAGAACTAATGAATTAAATTTTTCAAGATAGATCTCCTCTCTTGAAACTTTCTGCGCGACGCGTATATTGGGGCGGCGTTCAGCACATGGTCTCAAGTTCATCCCGAGTCCCCATCACTGCTGCAATTGGCTGACATTAGGGTAAAGGGAATGTGAGACGCTACTTTGGGTTCAAAAAATTGGACGTGTACGATCAGAATTTCTTTTTATGGTATTTTTCTTCCTCCGTCGACGGACAGATTCCCCAAAAATGTGGAGGCCCCAGCGTATTTGGGGAAGAAAAATCATAAACGGACATTTAATTTACGCTCAATACATTTACCACATGTTGAATGAATAGGACCCTTTTTATATTATTTTTTTTCTAAGAAGTTTTGAGAGCATATATAAGGCAGCACTGGCCACCGCAGTTACCCCACCACACCATCCCCCACAATCCTTTATCTTTGACTATGAAATTTGAAGTCGTTCACTCTTATGCTACTCGCTCCTATCTTCCTGATCGCAACATTGCGAGACGTTGGAGAGCCTCCCAGCGTGCCTTGAAACTGCCTCTTACCTTTCTTGACCCTGCTCTTCGCGTACTCTATGTTTCTGCCATGAAGCTGCAGGCTGACTCGCCCAACATCGTCGCCTGCAATCCTTACACAAAGGAAGCCGAGGAATTGGCCTAGTTTGTCGTCCCTTTTTCCTTGATTTTTTTTTATCTTTGACTCGGTTTTATTAGCCCACTTCACAATGGACGACGTGCCACATGGCCTGCAGTGGCCGTAACAGCCCTTGCAGGATATGCTAGGGTCCGAAGGCTGGGCTGGTGCTGCTGGTGCTCGCTATGCACTGAACGGCCCAGTTTTGCAACTTTCACGCAAGACCCAATTGGACCATTTCTCGAGTGTTTTGAGTGCGGATTTTTTGGTAAGCATTTAAGTTTTTGATACCATATATATTCTACTAAAGTTGCAAAGTTCCTTTAAATAAAACCTGTTAGGGCTACTCAACTCACACTAGAGGGAGGGGATCCTAAGTAATATATTGGAAGATAACTATACTACTCACCTAGAGGGAGGGGATCCTAAGAGAACAAGCTTAGGGACCCTCACTCTAGGTACAGCTACTATATACATAAAACGACGACGCGGCATGCGGCCCTGACACAGCTAAGTGCCAGGCGCCCAAGCCGAGCCTAAGCGACGTGATGTCACGGGCATCACGCCGTGTACGAGTGCGCAACGCGCACGAGTAGAGAAGGTGAAATGTGGACGGAGAGAATAAACGGACGGTAGAGGTAATGCACGGGAAATATAAATAAGATAGGAATAGATATATACCGATGATAATAAATAAGGAAAAATGAGGGGACGCGGTAGCGTACCCTGACAAAACCTATGAAACGGCTACTGAACTCGCAGGATATCCTTACACAGCAAATGGTGGTAAGTTCGGAAAACATTTACGTTCTTTTTATACTAATATTCTAGCAGCGCTTCAGCCAATTATTAGGGCTATCGCTGTTCCTCCTCCAAAAGGCCCGTCAACTCGACCTCCGTTCAATCGGCGAGCGATTCGCCGAGAGCACAGTACTCGTAAATGCTAACTTTTCGTTTTTTTTGGGTGGGAACTAATTATTTTTACAGCGTACAGTTTGAGACCGTGCGTCAAAATTGAGGAAGAGGAAAGTCCAGAATTGCCCTCAACGCTCGAAGAAATACTTGCAGAAATCCAAATTAACGAGAAGAAGGACGGAAAAAAGAAAACTTCCCGAGTTAAGTCCCGGAGGCAACGCCGTTCTGCCCCTTCAACCACCGCGCGAACCTGTGATCAGGCAATGGAGCTCTGCGTAGAACCTACTGATCATAACCAAGACACTACAATTGAATTTTGTCCATACTGCGGCGTTGGATTTTCTGAAGATTTCATGGAAAGCCATCTGAGAGAAGAGTGCACTGAATATACCGATGACATGGAGTAGAAGTTCTACCCAACATAGTTTACTTAATAGCTTAATTCTCTAACCACATTACCTTCACTTACTATTCTTTTTCTCTCTGAATATTAAATAACTAATACAACCAAGTCTCTACTAATTATTTCTCTATCAAGTACTTTACACGACGTGTTTTGCGCTTGAGCGGCATTACGCTTTGCACTTTCATCAAGCTTGTGTGAATTGTGTCCTAGTGGTGAGCCTCTCAGTGTGTATTTTTTGGGAGGTTGTTTGTTCGAATCCTGTTGTCTCCACATTTTTTACCTTAGCGAAGACGCGCCTTTTGATATTGATGTGTTGTATGTATTGATGGCAAGAAAATATATTATTATTCAGATAATTTTATATTCGATACAAATATACAGCGTGACCGGGGTCCGCGTCACTAAGTGGGTGCATCTGGGATGCCAATCTGAACGATCGACTGATCACCCCTTCAACTCTCTCAAATATGAATTTTCAGCCTGTGATGCGCTTCGACGTATTGAGTGATACGTCTGCAATTCAAACGCTCATTTATGCGAAATGATTTGGCACTGGCGAAGAATAATTAATCAAGATCCGTTCGGAGTGTGTATTGAGCGCGCCGGATTCGGTGAGGCGGTGCAGGAGAGTGTACTATTACGCACGTTGAGAGCAAGCTCATTCAGGAAAGTTTGCTGAAGAAAATATGGAAATTTGGTCCTGTGAGTCTCGTGTTTTTGATTTGAAAAAGACGTCTTTTGTCCACAATTTGCTCCAGGCCTACGCTTCATTCAGAATCATTCTATGCTTCACTATACTTTTTTATGTAGGTTCCTGGCTGTTGCGATGCTCAGGCTGTCAACCTTCGGATTAACGCGATCTTCTTAATATCATGGTTGTAATAGCTAACATTTTTTCCTTACTTTGGCCAACAAGCCACATAGTCTACTAATAGCACGGCATATGCACGCGTACGTATGAGCCGTGTAAATATGCACAATTAATATAAATCGAGATCGACTCCACGGGTCATTTATTTACATTATAACCTCGGCCAAGGAATTTTGGTCACGAAGCTCAATGCGTTTTGGACAATCAAAAGAGCTTTTCAGCAAGCATGTCGTCCAATGAAGGGTCCACCGGGTTCCTATCACCTGAAACAAATATCGTATTGGTCCATAAAACACAAATAAGAATTTATAATTTGAAAAACTACGAAAACTACGAATATTCCAGTTTACAAAGTTTTAGTAGGGAAATAATTGGTTGTTCGATTTTGTATACTAGTCTTTTCTGAACGAGTTTTGAAAATAGCTCAAACACAGCCCTCAGTAGTTTCATTCGACGACGAAATAGTTTTTCCAGGACGACATCTAATAACGTCTAAATAAGGACTATATTTATTTGCTAGTTACCTTAGCCGACGATCAAGAGGACCCCTATGACTAGGACTTACCCAAGCCTCTCTAGAAGATCTCAGCTGGTACCTACTACAAATTCTATAAATACAAATATTTTTGAGATTAAATAGATATCTACAGCTTAATTGATCAATAAAAAAGAGCATTTGAGAACGAAGGAGGGGGATAAACATGTTCATACTCCGGATCGGGTAATTCCAGGTTGAATCAAATTAGTGAAGTATCGGGGGTCTCAAACCAAGTCATCTTTTTGCGCTGTTGGGTGCGCCGTATTGTCCACATCCTTCCCAGTTGAAAAAAATACCTATTAACATCGAAGCAGAAATATTTTCTAGATAAAAGCCATGAGACACTCTGCTGTACCTCCACCCCCCGCTCCTCCCTTTGTCAACCCATCCATCGACCGCCCTTCTCCTTTGTTACTCTTTTCTCTCAAGATAATTGCTTATTGTCTTAGTCGCTGCGCATAGCAACCAAGATCTCAAGTGTCACTTGGTTGCCCTCCCAATCACAAAACGAGCTTTATAAAGGATCTCTTGTTCCCTCCTCTTTCGTGAACTTCGCCACCACCTTTCACCATCTACTGCGTTCTCATCTCACTACGTCGACACCAAGTCCAACATGTCTATCTTCGCCGACGCTCTCAAGCTTTCCACTAGCCGTGCCAGTAGAGTCTACACCTCTTCGCCAGCTTCCTTTGTGACTCTCTCTTCATTCTCTGGCTCTAGTTTGCGTGCGCCACACTCTTCACCTCTTTCACTAAGAGAGGAATATCCTTCAAATATCCTCAATGGGCCACGACTCAGACCAATTCCATTGCCCGCTCTATCGGATGAAGGTATACCTTACAATTCGCCGTTGAAGTCTCAGCCAGTTTAATTGATAACATCTCGCAGAAGTAGAAGAGACACACATATCATGGCCTCAGTCACCGCATCAGAAAGGACGTGGGTATCGTAAGTTTATCTTTGGTCTAGTATCTTTCTTTCACATGGCTTACACTATAACCTCTTCTGAAGAGTCAACACCGCCCCCTTCGCCCTCGTCAGCTTCGCACCTGTCACTGCGCTCCGAATCTCCATCATCGTGGCACAGTGACACGAACGACATAACTGAATCGGCTTCTCACCCTTTCTACGCGCACCATTATGAGCTACCTTCCTCTTATACACCCCCTACACCACCAGCATCCACTGCGCATCTCCACGCTCCCGTCACTCGGTATAAATCACTGCCGCGAGACTGAGCGACGCCAGCAACGAACGCCGAAAACGAGTCGCGTGAGAGATGACGCTGTCGTAGAGCCATGTAATAGAAGAAATCTAGAAGGAAAGAAGAATAGTCTCGCCATGGAGGATCCGGTCTGCCCATGCTTCTTATATACACCCTTCACATATCGCACGCAGTCATCCTCGGCCTCCGGTTTATAATATCATCCAAGAAGAAATAGTATCACGTCACGCTTCCCATTCTGTATCATTGCCTTACCCCTACACGTTTCATCCCTACACGCCAGACGTCCCTTCTTCCGGCACACATGCATTCTGGCATAGTTCATCAATAACGTCTCCTTTCCTCCCTTTTTTCTCTCCAAATAACTGCATCTCTATTTCTCTATCATTAACTTTGCTTCGCGGAATCTTTAATGCTCCCCCCATATCTCTCAGACTGTTTCCTCGTTTTATAATTCAAGGACCTTCAAGCTCCAGATTCGTAAAGAATTTATGGGGTATCGAGCCAGATTAGGGTCGAGATTGGCTGGGTACCCTTTTATCTCTTCCTCATTTTCATTTTTCATCTGCATTCATCACGTTTAATCACGAGGACCTCTAATCATGTCATCTCCGGAATAATTATCTCCCTTGCACTTTGCATTTTTTATCTTATTCTCTCTTGTTCTCTTGTTCTAATACTCCTGGCTTTTTAGCACGTATAACTTCAACCTGCCTCACATTGTATTATTATTATGTTTGCATATTGTTTTCATGCACACTTCTGTGTTGTTCACTTTTGTTTTAACCTAGCTTTCCATGTTGTTTTAAATGTGACACGTAGCAACCTATATACATCACGGGATAATTTCATCATATATGTTTCGTGAAGATATAAGGTTTTGGGTTCCTGTCAGTACCTAGGGGTGCCACAACATAGCCTCATTGCCACACGATATATTTGTATTGAGGGATGATGAGCCCTTTGAAACCTAGGCCATGTACATAATTGGGGATCTGGATGGTGTAGCCAACGAAAGTCCACTATCGGGTTCACCGGTATTCACACTCTCCGAAATAACAACGGTACGCAGGAAACTACCATGGTAAAACTCTCGGTTTCATTATTTAGCCAAATGTGGGGAATGTCCTGTGCGCGTAGCTCAGTGGCGAATTAGTAAAGGTATTAGACCGATCTACTAATCTCTGGCACAAGATAGAATGACAAACTCTGACCAATGCTTTAAAAAGACCACCTCGCTCATAGACCTCACGTATATCGTTATTGTTCACCGCGCTTATAGATTTTATGTACATCGCTATTTTCCGCTTGTCGTTCTTCACCGGATGAGAAAAGCATGAAAACTCCGGGGATAAAAAAGATTTCGTGGGAAATCCGGCTGTTCAGCTATACAGTTGGAACTCTCCACGACCTTGACATAGTGTAATGAGTTCAGCCTTAGTAACAGCCGTATTGAAAATCCCATGTCTCTTCTCACTACACTATTTCATGATTGGCCTACGGTACTCTAACTGTGTTGTTCGTATCTTTTAGATCTCCGAAGCATCTCAAATACGTTTTGGGGAATAAATAAGACGAACTCTCGGAGCTCTGGTGGTGCGAATCAGATTGATCGGCGCCACGCAGGCGAAACGTGAAAACGCCATCATTTCAGTCCGCCAGCCCAAATAAACAAGTGTAACATGCCCGAGGATTTCGGGAAAAGAGAAAACGACAAGTGGGCTTGTTATTCCACCAAGGCCAAGGTATAATGTGTATTGCTAAAAATGATTGCCAGATGATTAACTGCACTGCACTAGGAGACCCCTTCTCCTTGAAGAATACGACTAGGGAGCTTCTGGTAGGGAGGGGACGTCAGTGACCATGCGATGCTATGCGAATGCTGTGCACCTAGGTACCTTGCAGTTTTGAATAATGGGGTAATGTGGATTGCCATTGATTAACGGTGAGTTCGGATGTAATTCTAATTATCTTTGAGCTTCGTGAAGCACGACGGTCTCTAGAAGCTGGATTTTGCCTCTTTACTGATGGATTGCATAGCTCGTTTCATAATTTCCTTGCCCGTAAATGAGTCTGGTTAATGTAGCGTTTCGAGGCAAAAAAGCTGCTGAGATCCGATATGGCGTTTTGAAAGGTATAAAAAATGTATTGAAGACATACGCACCGGGGTATTTACCTTCCCAAAATTCAGAATGCAGTGTAGCCGCTCAATGCCTGATTTAGATTTCGGTTAATTTTAGAGCAGTAGAGGAGGACCGGGATAATACAAGGTTGGCTCTGTCAGATTCTACCCTGAAAGCGGAGGAATCGATTTAGCAGGAGCCACTTTGGGTGAATGTTGAACCCAAATTCCTTGCCGTGCCGTGCATTTTTGTTTGTACTCCCAACTCGCTCAACGGGCATCCGATTTCTCAGCAACCTGTTCGTGTTTCGGCCAACGACGGAGTACTTGGCAATGAGGTCAAATCAACTTTTGCCGCTATGTGCTCGGGGTAGGCACAAAAGCGGTACCTATCTCTCACCCGTTATATTATGCGGCTCCTTTCTTCCCTACACCACATCCTATCACATCCCGTCTTCTTGTCAGGTTATCGGTCCCATCTTTGTCTTTCATTTATTTCCACCTGAACCAATCTTGAGCGGGTTTATTTCTTAACGACAAATTGCAACAACCTCATTGAATAGTAACGGTATGAACAACTCAATACCTCCTGACCTGTCCGACGAAGTACATGAGTTGATTAAAGAGCTCAATGATGCGTATGTTCTTTTTCATATCCATAATACCAAATGCAAATGTTCTTCACTGAGTCTTATGGCCTCAGATACGCCTCACTGTACACGGTCCTTGCTAGTCTAAGTACGTTTTCTCAACAGTATCCAGTGGTTTTGAAACATGTTCTCACTTACTCAAGCCGTGGTGGTATATCACATAATTATCTCGTTCGATGAAGAAGTGCGGTTAATCTGGCAAAGGCCGATGAGCTTTCCGGTGGTTTTATATGTGTTCGCACGATATATCCAACCGTTTTTTTACATGCTGGAAATCATATCTAGTATATGGACTAAAGCAGCAGAGGTGAGTTTCATCGCGACAACTGTCTTCTAAATTAACGACATACATAAAGAACCAAGGGTACTTTCTCTTGAGTTTAGATGGTAATCGTAAAATATTAATGAAGATTTCAACAGTGTATGCGATGCTCTAGCAAACACAGCAAACGTATTACAAATATTTTTTCAAATCGGTGTACGAGGTACGTTTGGTAGTGGCAGTGGCAATCCAATTGATGTTTACCCGCGGTCTTGTGTGCATATAGGTTTATTGTGCCTTCGCGCATATGCATTGTCAAGAACGAAATGGTTGGCAATAATCCTTCTGGGAAGCACATTTCTAGCCGATATAGCGGTATACATCACTGGTATATCATGAGCATTATGTCCGAAATACACCCCCGTTGATCTTTCTTTTTCTCCAGGCATAAGCATGGATCCTGGATGCTTGATTGATTATTCTACTGCTGGAACTTCGTAGGTTTCAGTTCTTTTTTAAAAAAATCTCTGTTTTTCAACGCTACCGTCTCGAACCCACTCTGATTTACCTTTTCAGGCGTAAATGTTACATCCATCCCCTTTTTTGAGCTTCTGACAATGTTTATTTTAGTTATCACTGCTGAACTCGCATGCGGAATAGCTAATGATACTATTATACTTGCTTTCACGGTTTATGAACTTTGGGAAAGATTCAAGTCTAAATCTACGATAAAAAATGGTTTTGGAAGCATACTAATAAAGCAAGGTACTGTTTATGCTTTCAGTCTCAAAATTTTGCTTGTGGTGTTTTGTGTACTCAAATGTTTTCAGGGCTGCTTAGATACTTGTACGAAATGTTCATTATAAAATTATTTCTCAGATGTTTATTACTTTCAGGTTTGTCATAGCTCTAGCCGCGCAGGAAATGATCTCCATTGTGCGTACTTCATTTTTATATTTCAAACCGTCTGAACATGTTGGAAAACGTCGTGTCATTTAGTTTACTAGCGTTTGTCATGTTTTTCTCCTAGACTGACATAAACTCATGGGCTTCTAGTCAGTTCAATCAGAGATCACTGGAACTTTGGTTACTTTGTCGGTTTTTCACAATGAGTCAGAGCAAAAAAAAACAAGTCTAACAACTTATCTTACAGGTTTTCATCAGTCATGGTGACCGACTTCCTGCTCGACCTACGTAGACAGAACACTCGTTCATCATATACTGACGAAACGATGGATGGGAACCTAGATTGGTCTGTAGCACGACCAGCAGCACTACCAAGCAATGATCACCAGCAATTTTCAATTACAACGTTTTTCCAAGCCGCAAACTCTCGGATTATGGCCGATTTCATTATCGATGAAGATGATGATGAAATCGGTTCTGTCGACGTTGAAGAAACTCGATCATTGACTTTGAGGTCAACCGAGGGTCACGAAATCCACCGCCAGAGCCGATCCATCCCTAGTAATACCCCGGATGTGTATCAATTGGAGGCATATGTATGAACTGTCTCAAGAACCGCTCTTAATGTCAGCGGTGCTTGTTTGATTATGAGATTAATGAATTTGTATTATTTGTATCTTATAATACTTATTGTTGTATCTGTCGTGAATACAAGGAAATCAGAAAAAGTTATGTCCCTAATAACGTGGCTGTTCATGCACATGGTTACGCAGGATTACGTGCCTGGCTGTTGCTAGACTCGTCCCTACTTTCCCATGCCTTAAGGACTGGACGTCTTCTGGACTCGAATCGGAGTTGTGCTCGCTTCACGACGTGCACGCTGGGGCTATGGCTGTTCTTTCGCAGCCCCGTTCCTCGCTACATATTCGCTCAAATTTCCATCAACAAGTCTTTAGGCTTGTTTTTCAGCATGTCAAATTCGGATGATTGCAAACCAGTGCTACAAAGTTACATAATGTAAAAGAGTCGGAAGATGAAGCGGTATATGTAGCTAAGTACGTTTTAAGCGTGTTTTATCATTATGGGTATAGCGGTACAGATGATTAGATGATTGGGATGGGGTATAAAATGGAGATGGAGATGAAGGTAATGAGAATATAGATGATGAGAATGAAGATGAAGAATAACATTAAGATTAAGATGAAGACGAAGTTAAAGAAGATAAAAAGACAAAAGATTCGAAAAAAAGCCGACGTCAGTTCAGAGTCAAGTCATGGGAGAGGCCTGTGTTCATGTGGAGGAGTAGGATAAGGTCCTGATACCGACGGTAAAGGCTTGTACGGGGTGCATGGAGCGTAGGGTGGATATTCTGGGTATGATGACCTCAAGGGGCTGGTCGCCTGAGGACTGTATCGCCTCGACTGGTAATCAGGTGAATAGTAGCCATTCTCAGAGGACGAGTAGTAATCATTTTGATTATGCGGCAGCTGATGATATGATCTAGCATGAGATGCGGCGGATGAATGTGATGAGGGAGTAGACGGCATATCTATTGCAAGGTATGTTACTATCATCTTTCGGTTTTTTTTCCCTGTTGGAAGCTTACCTTTTTGCGATAGCCTTTTAGTTGGGAGTTGTTCATAGTAAGGGCTAGAGGCTTTCCTGCTAGAGGATGTTGACGAAGACGAAGGAGAAAGTGGTGTCATGTAGCCGTGCGAGGTACTCCATGCGCTCGTACCAGCTGATCTTGGACTCGAGTTTTCGTACTCTGAAGGAAGCTCGATAGTCCTCAAAGCGGGTGCATAGGGAGCTCGAGACCGGGATGATTCCATTACAAGTTGTGGATTTGTTTTGAGAGATGAGTAGTCGTGAAGAAGGATAGGAGTTGCGTAGTTAGCAAGACCTTTATGTGAGACACTGATATGTCCTAAGAAGATTAGGTGTTGCGGTAGATGGGTCTCTCAGAATACGCAATCTTCGAAGAGGTTATAAACGTTTTTTTAGCTTCGTCTTTTCTCTGAAAATCTCCCTTTTGTGTGATACACAGGCGCTGCGTTAGTCTGAAATTATTAAATCCAACCTGTGCGCCGCACTGCCTACTGGTGCTACGACGTCGACCCTGAGCGCGCGCAGCACCGCCGGCAGAAGCATGCTTGACTCATGCAACTCATGTTGGCTTCTTCATCTTTTGGAGACGTAATAGTGTACCATGAGATTTCAGCGCGAACACCAATAAGACACCGGATGCTAGCGAAAAGGAGCTAACGACAATTACTCGAGTCATTTTTGAGTCAATATCCAATTGCGAAGAGGTCCCGAGCGCGCTTACCTTGAAAGTCGAGATCGTTACATATAACAACTCGAGTAATTCTTTTCCCATGGTCGTCGCATTAATGCTGATCTACAAAGGCTAGCATCGACTGGCACTCCATTTGATTTTGGATCATAGCTATGTCAGGGCCATGAGAATACACAGGTTATGTCACGTGTGTGCACAGGACGTGGACCTATCTAGTTTATTGAATTGTGACAGTTGCGGTGTTCAATTAAATACCTGTTCAAATGGATGTGTATATCATTCGAGGTCAGGTATTTTAGTACGAGCGGTCCCTCTAAAAAAGGGAATCCAAACTTATTTTTGACTTTTCGCCACAACCCTAGCTTCGAACTTCAACTTCTCCGGCAGTATGCAAGTGCGGAGACCCTCATCTATATGCACATATCATGAGCACCGGATTTGATATTATACGTCAGTCTAGAACATCCTGTCATTCTTGTAGATACAATTTATCCGCGGGAAGTTCAACACCATGCAAGCAAAAGTGCTTTGATGATATCTCTCAGACATATTGAGAGATTATCATGATCACAGCTGAAATCAGATGGTGAAGTGACGAATCGACTCGGATATGAACTTGGGACCACCTTGGTGCAAGAGATGCGCCAGAATAGAGAGAGCGCTCTGGCCGCAGTCAATGGTTTGTTAGTGGTCTTGGTGGTCTTCAGAATTCCATAAACGATATACTTAGAACTCCCACGAGACTCGCTTCGCTGACAACGATTCGTGCCGGCGTTTGCTCCTCCGAATTCTAAACAGGGTACTTTAACAGGCTGCCACTCCCACTTGTCAGAATAGCGGGGTATGGTGGGGAGATTTCCCGGATCGCCTCGAACCACTAAGATTCGAAACAGTTCAATGGCATAGCATGGCACTTAGTCTATTGAATACATCATCGTGTTGAGAAGTACGACTCATCAGAACATGGAATCTGACAGCTCTATCGTGGTATATTGCGAACATAAAACAAAATCATCTCGGCCATCTCGCATATTCAAGAATGGGGATAACCATGCGGAGACATCTTACAACCGACCAGGCTTCGACTTCTTGACGGTAGGGGGTTGACAGGGGCTGTTCCAAGAACAAAAAGAACCTAGTATCGGTGCCATCATCATGTTCTTCAAGACCCATTGGTATTATAAAGCTGTCTAAGTACGAGCAATCATGGCAGAAAACTTCTTTGCCACGATCATGATGTTTGAAGATGATCAAATGGCTGATCTGCGACAATAGTCCTAGACACTACACATGTTCATGAGTTGATATTATTAAATTCAATAAGAAAGAAGGCAGAAATCTGTCTTTTTCTTTCCCCGTCCATCAACAAAGTTCAAAGTTGAAGCTGAAGCTGATGGATTTGTTGGACTCATCCCGCTACAGTTTCTTGATGCTCCTCCAAACCCATCTACTTGAATACGACCACGTGCGCACTCGGACTTCGGGTCCTAGACCTGGTGAAAAGCCAACCGTAAAAACCTAACGCAAAACCAAGCGCTGAAACCTAAATCCATTATGCGACGTTGACACGAGGTCGGATGCGCATTATCGTGAGCAACTTGAGCCAACGCTTCGCATAAATAAAACTTTGTGGGGGTGTTGAGACTTCGGCGGACTTTTTTTTGGATATGGTTAGTGGTGGTCGTATGTATGTATGGTAAGATTTTGACGAACGCACCGGATGGGTGGGGCAAGCGGCTGCGTGTGTGATGCACACACCGCTGCTGCCCATTGACACTGACTGGGCTCGTCCGCTCCGATTTCTTTTTGATTGTATTCTAAATCTTGCGATTATCCACTATTTGAAGGATCTCGCCTGGTTATGTCTTACACAACTGCACCGGTACCTATACAATCAAATTTAGCCCTGAGATAATCATATCCGACCCGTAGACGGCATGAGTCCGAGCCTGATAAGTATTACATACATACCAGTCTGAGGTCATAGAATCGCAACTGATTCAAACAACATTGTATTCACCGCTGTGCATTATCCACTACTCCTCTCAGAAACGTATCTAATCTCCCAATCCACCCGCTTTTATTTTCACGTAAGAAGTACCAAGCAGATACGCCAATGAATTCAGAGTCGGAAGTAAAATACCTGCAAACATGAAAAACGGCGGAACAGCCAATCAATTGGAAAAATTCTGGAAAATAGCTTGTTGCGAAGCCCGACTCCATCATTAATCGTTGCAGATACGGTATCTGCAGATATTCATTCTCCTGACCAGTGGATTCTTTCGACGACCGGCGGAAAAACTTAAACAAGACCGACGTGGGAAATAGAATCAATGTGTCTTCTAGCGTATCCTATTTCGCCATGACTTTATATTTGGCGAGTGTTTCGTGTATTTGAAGAGCGGTCACCAGCTTTTTTAATCAAGGACCTCTGAAATACACACCAGGGGTATAAAAGCTTTGTTCTTTTCATATAATTAGAAATTTCGCTTCTAGTCAGAAATGAGGTACGCACAAAATTAAAGCAATTTATAGCCGCAGTCAGAGCTGGTATTAGGAGTGGTCTAAATTTTCTTCAAGGAGGTATGTGGGACGAAGTCTGGCATTTAATGAACAATTAATGATCGTGGACTTGACCCTGGGTAAATATAGTCTATTAACATGCGATAGACATATTAGGTCAACTGAGATATTCGTGCATCATGATCAGTCATGGATAACGCGACGCCGCAGCGGGGCCCCGTGTTTATCACGGTGTACATAACGTACATAACGTGCATCTCACCAACCAACGTGGGCATGTTGTAGGATGTTCATTGTTGTTAGTATAATCCGTGTGTGTGGTGGACTACGGTGGACATGAGGTGGTAAAGTTCGGGTTTGCTAGGTTTGTGTACGCACGTTTTGCCTCGTGGTCAAAATGAACTTGAGGGGTCCTGGGGCTTGGGAATTTTTATACTTCTCGCATTTTATTATGCTTCGTCGGTGGAAAATTTCCTGGAGTGCAAATCTTACCAGGCAAGAAGTCAAGGAAACAGAAGAAGGGAAGAGAAGAGGTAAGTATGACAGGATAAAGTTTCTTTTCCGAAATGAAATGCACGACCCGGTAGGAAGACTGTAGAGTCGTCTAAGCGAGTATCGCTATCTAAACCCGAAATGTCTTTCTGCGAAATTTATGATATTGTGGCTGACTAAAGGGGATAAATCACCCAGATTAGATATGATATGAACTACGAGCAGCATTACCTACCACAGAGTCATTAAACAGACGTGCAATACGGCTCCGAGCCTGTTCGAAGCCACGTGTCCGATTGCTTTCGGTGCCGGATTTTTTCCAAGCGAACAATAGCATCATAATATCATGGGAATAAGTTCAGGAAGAGGAAAACATACGAGAGAAGAAGCAGTGGTTTGATCTTAGGTATTGTCTTTAGCCTTTTCGGTAAATGAAGAGCTCGAGAATTGCAATCTGCCAGTGCCAGGGACAATACCGCGTTCGAATCGCGCGTCTACCGTCGCGAATGCTGTCTGAAGTTGAAGTTCGCATAATGCCTTTATCAATGCTTCGTACAAGGCCTTTATGAAAGAAGTATGTAGAAATAGTTCTATCGTGAGACGGTCAATGAAATGGTCATTCGCTCGAGAAAATTTCAGATTCTTACATTCAAGCTCTTGAAGTGGCTATGCCAAATCCGGTATTATGGCCCTGTTATTGTGCATAGCTGCATCGATATGGGAATTGATCAGATGATCCTTGGGTTGAAAAACGAGTGATAATACTCTGCAGACTGATCGTTTAACGTCGATTCGCAGTCAGCTGGGCAACAGGTTTGAGAGATCTCCTTCAAGGAAACGTTATCAGCAAATGGTACAAGAGAGACTGTGCACACGTGTCAATTCGTAATTGAAGGTACCCACCCTAGATGAGTCATTCGCCGTTGCAGAGTTAAATGGTTCGAATTCATGGAATGTCCACAGAAAGCTATTGCAATCTAATCTAGCAACTAGCTGATCAGTTTTATCAGAGAACTTTGATCACTTCAACTTTCAACGTTCACGTGCAGACCAGGTGGTCTCATGAAGGTATTAATAGACGTTTGCAATCGGGAGTGTATGCCTGAATAGTAAAATGAAACACAAAAAGAGAAATGAAAGGGGAAAGCGATAAACATATGGCTGCAAAACATAACCTATTGGCGTGCTAGTGTAACAATCAGTTCAGGCTGAGTCCTGTTCATACATAACATTGCGAGACTTACGATCGTTGATCGCTGGGCTTGAACCCTACACTGCAGGCCTTAGCAAGAAAAAAAAACCCATGAAGCGATAGACAAAGATCAGAGCCATGGCCAACATGTGGAACAGCAATTGAATATTAAAGATCGCGGGATGTGAGGTGCCCTAGCGGGGCCCCGTGTCCATGGTCTGTGTGTTGGCCTATGCGCGCTCACAAATGGCACATCCAGTATACCATGAGATAATCTCGCAATCTTTGGTTTTTTTTTTTTCAATGATATGGCGTGCGCGCATCTGACCTCGTGGTATGTATGAGGCTCCTTGATAGCTTTTCTCACACGCTCTCTTTATAGACTCCGAGCTTTATGGCTCTGCTGCTGCTTCGTCGGTGGAAAAATTCCTGAGTCTGAATCTTATAAGCGATGGAAACAAAAGAAGAGCAGAAAAGAGAAGAAACATTGAGCTATATTTACTTACCTCTTTATCATTCCCTTTAATGGATAGCCCGCCCGCCCAATGGAATTCGCTCAGGTCTTAAGGGCTTCTATGTGGCACTACCAGTATAGCAACAGCACCGAATGCGGTTCTTCAGACGTTCAAATCAGTGATCCCATGACACTGTAAAGGAAGGTGAGAGCAGAAGATAATCCGAAAGAATCAGGCCAATCATCCAGATTAGACACAATATGGATTACTCATCATCATCATCATACTGGCCTGAGACTTACTTCCCTCGCTGGGGAAAAAAAGAAAAGGTTACGAACAGCTTTTCACTGCAACTGTATATTGTGTGTGGACTGCCACGCACAGGTGAAGTGGGCCAGGGCGGCCTCGTGTCCGATTGCTCTCGGTACCGGCCTTTTTTTTCAAGCGAGAAGGTCACAGTCGTCATGCGAGGACGAGGAAAAGGAAAGGAAGACGAAGAGAATAGAGCAATGAGCAGAAGAAGTGTGCAGGTAATGTTATAATCCCGTTTTTGGTGAAACTAAGTCGGAATCGCGTTTGTGCCATGGACCACGGTCCGTGCGCCGCCAGTAAGCTTCGAGTTCCATTGTCCCAATAGTCATAGGTCCAAGCTTCAAGGTCAAGTGCGGAACCATAAACTATTGGCCTTCGGGAGTTAGTCTCGGATCTTGAGCTCAAAAGCCAAACAAAATTTTTGAGTAGAGACATTGACTATTTTTCCTTGAGAGCTTCGGAACGCGTTACCAATCCGAGAAGTGAGCCTGTAGAAAATCATCCTCTCCTGTACCGCTTCGTCTTTGTCACCCGATCAAGTAGAAATATCGGAACAGATGTGATAACAAGACTAATTGACATAGGAGATCCTTGAGCTTGAGCCAGGAACGCAGTGATTTGTGGTACGTGTCAATGTGATAATGATAATGATAACTTTGATTGTGATACTGCGCTTGCGTGGATGAGTGATAGTGATTAGGGAATTTTTTGATTAGATGGAATGGACCTCTTTGATTTTCTTCTTCGGTTTTGGTATTTCCTCTTGGATGACTACCTTGGAATTTAGTATGGAAAACGCTTATTTCAGGTTTAGTGAGGACGCGGTTTTCAGCGTCGGCGCTGAGTCAGAAATTTTTGACCCGACGGCCGACGCCGACAAGGGTAAGCGCCCGTCGGCCTCGTTTACGGTGAACCTCAACGCGTTGCCGCCGCACAGGCCTAAGAGTTGACATTGTCTCGACATCACAATTCCTCGCAAAAGCCACGCACATTTCAGTCTTCACTTTAAAACCAATTTGTACTTCATATAACTCACTTTGCTTCACCCTTTTTCACCCTTCTTCTGCCATGGCCGCTAGCCGCGCCTCGTGCAAGTAAGTTCACTAGTCTTTGACAATTGGTGGCTATTTACTCATGGCCACCACTCATCAATGTTGGACTTTGTCCCCGATCACGTCCGGTAGCGGACCTGAGGCATTATTGAGACTCGACATCGCTAATCAAGAAGAAGAAGAAAGACAAGGGAAATTGAACATTTAATGCTACTCTCGAAGATGGTGATAGTAAATGTTCGCTAAAGCTTTCTACCAGGATGGCGAGTGTGTTCCTCGACGAATCAAACTCAAACTCAAAACTCAAATAGTGGAATGGAAACTTGCTTGCAAAAAAGGTTCGCCATTTTGCAATGGACGGTACATACAATATGTATGGATGATGGTATGTGAGTTGATGCCGTGATAAACGGAACTGGCGTGTAGCTGGACTATAAATCGTACACACGTATTATTATGTGTAGTATGGCTTGATAATTTGGGGTCGTAAATGGTTGATTTGACTGACGGGGCGGGCGGGTCAAAGTACGTAAAAGGATCGGGGGACTAATCAAAATGAGACAATAGATGAATGCCAAGTGAGGTGAATTAAGCGGGCGGACGGAGAGAAATTCCAATATTTTTTGGGAGGAGGAAGGAACGGATATTAGGTGAGTCCGGGTTTCAGAGGAAGCCAGCGGGAGAAGACAGAACGGTGACCGACGTGAATTACTAAACCACCTTTGAGAACCCTTCGCCGGACTAGTAATATGTATGTATTTATGAGTGATATAGTCGGGATTGATGTGATGAAGAATGTATTTTCTTATTTATTATCGAAGGAGAGAAGGAGTTCATCGTTGATAATGAGAGAGAGGGAAAAAGATGGCGATGGTGATAATTAATGGTTTATTTGATATGCGACTAACCGAGGCTGGCCCTATGAAAGCCTGTCAATGTTGAGGAGGCCTCGCATCTGGCCTCGTGTTGTGATGCACTCAATTGGTAGTTGCAGAGGATCTGAGTTCGGTACCCATACTACTGTGATACGCGTCGTACGGCGCCAGAATTCGAGGGTTGCAGATAATTTACAAGAAAGAATGAGTTTATATTGTTTAAAAATAAAGCACATATGCCAAGTGCAATTATACAGATGTATAGAATGATAATAATTTTGAGAACTTGGAAAGCTTGGGGACCGGGGTTTGAGATAAATATTGACACCAAGTAGTGGCTGTTTTGCGTTGCGTCTAACGTCCACGTCCAGCTGTAACGTAGAGCGTTGAGCTGTCCGCCGTACGTATGTATACATTGCTCTGAAGCCCAGCTCCAGTAGCATCCGGAAATTAAAGAAAAAAAAAGAAGACAGATACTATACCCAGGAAGGTTAAAGTTCCCGTCGGGGATCCGCAGTTGACGACTGCGCAGCACTTTGAAAAAAAAAAAGCAAGGCACGCAAAAAAGCTGGCAAAGAGGAGTTGTTGACGAGTGCGCGCGCGCGAGATAGTAATGTAAATGGATGTGCAAATGGAAACGTGCCATGTCGATAATACAGTGGCATACCAAGTGGCATACCAAGTGGATGATATCATGGATCGTAACCGGCACGGGAAACTCGAGCCAAGTGCGAGTTCGAAGTCGAAGACAATCGCTAGTTTGGCAGGAACGAGACTAAAGCCGGACAAGAAAATCAAAATAATAATATAATTATTGATAACGGAGTATGCGATTCGATAAATCTTTGGATCTAGAATCTAAAATACACATCCATCAAAGGATCAGGGAACTCTTAGAGAGATTGAAAGAGAGAGAGAAAAAGAGACGACACGTTTAAAATGCGTGTTACGTGTTGATTCCTTCGCCGATTTTAAACGGTGGTTTGGTTCCAAGAGCTGGGTTGAGGGGCCGTATCTTGTATCACAGCCCAATCGGACTTTGCCGTTGTGCCGGAGGGGTGACACCGGTGACAGCAGCAAATGTCACACTTGTACAATCTCATGTCAGCTCAAGCTCAATCAACCATGTCGTGCTACCATGATGATGTGTATATATACACCCTGTCCCATTCTCTTTCTTTCCCTCACTTCACTGCGTATCTGTCTCGTATCATCAAGCAACTCCAGTTCCTAGCAATACTCACCAGCCAAACATCACTTTTCTTCCCCGAGTCCGCATCCCGATTGGTTCTATACTCCTTCAACGAACATAGCAACCGACAGTCATCCCAGCAACAGCCACCAAGTAGCAACTACAGGTTCATAGCAACTGAAAGGTAAAAGCTACCGGTCCCAATCTACCTGACGGATAGCAATCTGATTCGCGTTTCTCCCGCCTAGAAAAGATATCTGATCCACTACCACTGCTTCGCAACGCCTTGTTCGCATCCAATCTCGGATATATAAACCCAACGAATACTCTATTTTCATCTTTCACTTTACCCCAAGAAATTACCATGGTTTTCAACACCACCTCGTCGCCTTCCCCATCAACCCTCAGTCTTTCACCAACCCTCTCCACCACGGCTATCATTAGCCTTACGGACGACTTTGAAGACGTCCACGACCTCCCACCGCCTATGTATAGCTCGACTTCTCAGTCGTCAAGCTATTATAACCACGATTATTCTCCAGCAATTCTTCATGCTCCCAGAATGAGATTCGTTCCTCTCCCGGTTGACGAGGACGATGATGTTCCCCCGCCTCCTTATGACACATATTATCACCAAGAGCAAGGGCTCGGCTTCGAATATGACTACGAACCTGAGCGAGAGAGAGAGAGCCGTACCTTATACAGAGGAACGCCTGTACAAGTTCGATCATATCAGACGTACACCCCACCTTCCTCTACTTCGCGTCTCCCGCTCCCGCTCCCAACACCACCATCACCAGCTTCGTCCACAACAGCAATAGTCTCACTTTCGTCGTCGTCGACATCATCATCGTCATCATCACCATCATCATCTCGTCGTAGACAAGTCAAGGTCGACACCTACACACCACCTAGTCCACACTCACATAAATCTGCTGCTCGGCACCCACGCAGGGAAAAGCAGGGACTCAATATCATCATTCCTACAGAAATAGTCCCCAAAGCTAAAGCTGCATTCAAAGCAGCTAAACGATCACCTCCGAGTCCAGAGCCTTCGGTCACTTCTTCCAAGGCTTCGAAAGGGTACAGCTACGGATTCAGCTGGCACCCAGTAGATGATCTCACACCCCCTCCTTCACCCCCGCGCAAGCGCACCAAGCACACCAGTAACACTGTAAGCCCACGCTCGTCGTTCTCATCAGCCTCGACCTCATCGTCGGGGACGTTCGCGCCCTGTAGGCTATACGTTCCTCTTCCCGTGCTGAGCCGTCATTGAACGCTGAGCGTTCATTAACGGTGCTTCAACGCATGAAGAAATTTATACCCATATCCATTCATCATACCCACCACACTACTCAATCTTCGTCTCAATTTACATTTGTCTTTCGATAATGACAACTGACAACGATGCGAAAAAAGCTTCTTGTCCCTCTCCCCCTCTCACCTCCTTTATACTTTATCCTCTATGCAATATGCATCCCTCCTCCTCTCCTCCGCTGATGTGCTACGGATCTTGGATGTTGTAATACGTAATGCCAAAAAAAATTCAAACTACGAACTTCTAAACGAACCGAACGACGAAAAAACAAACTCTCAGGTCTAATCCATCCTATTCTTATTGTACGATACGAATATCGATAACAACAACCCCCACGCTTTGTTCTACTCTGCTCGCTCGCCTGGAGGGTTCCAGCTCCTCTCGGGTTCTCTCTTTCTTTTGATTTCGTGCGGCGTGCGAAATGCACAAGGATCTACAAGGACATCTTTCATGAACTTTTGCGAGTTCACCATACTTTTGTTCGTGATCATGATCATGACACCTCTTTTCTCCTGGCAGACGAACGTAATCCATACTTACGAATGGAATGTAACACTCTCAATTAGACAGATAGAATTACGGATATATTTTACCTTATATTATATATTTGCCATATCACATTCTTAATGGGGTTTGATTGAGGTCACGAGGATTGCGAAAAGTAGTGCAAAATGAAAAGGGTTCAGCAATGGCTCTCGGCTTCCTCCGTAGCAGCATTTTGTGATATTTGTCCACATACGTAACATACATGAGAGAAACATACTGGAAATGATTATTGCTGAATATACCTCGGTACTAAGTAATCAATGGGCTGCGAGAAAGCAACAACGCTGGCATAGCGACCAGCCCGGGACACCCGTCGCCGTGTCCACCGACCCAGATTTTGTCCAGTCAAACGGTGCATCCTGATCCAGTTCATAAGGAAGCAGTATATTGACGTATCTTGGAGGAAGCAACTGCCAAAACTAGCCAAGAAGTCGACGGAAGAAAAGTATAGTAGCGGGTGGATGTTAGTACACCAAAGATGGCTTGTGAGATTCGAAGGCGCTGCATGTTCTGACTTTTGACTAAGACACATCTGAACGTCACTTCAAGAACAGCTGGTGCAAGCCGTTGGTGTGTCATTTATAGACCAGATTCACCAATTTACTTTCGGGCTTGAGAGCAATGAGGCGTTGACTTCAGTTCGCGATTGTACTGGACCAAGATCAGTCAACTAACGATCGTATTCACAACCGCGTGGTTTGCCGTGACTCCGCCTCTGGGAAAACCTTCCGATTCAAGAGGCAAGATGATATATCCTAGACTGGTGTCAACTATAACCTCAGGCTCTAGCCTTTTGTTAGCGAAGTGCAGTGGGAAATTGAGATCTAGTTAAGAAGCAGAGAGGAGTTGAGATCATGTGTTGAATTCTGACGCAAGAAAGCTTACTTTGGACATGTAACCAATATTCGAACAAGCTTTATACAGCGATGTGGTTGTGGATTCTAATGAGGATGAGGAGGACGTCCGCCAAGTTAGTGAGCGCTAGCGCTCATAAAACTCTGTCTGTGAACACCGGTGTCCGGCGGCGGGGCCAATGAGTGGATACACTATAAGATTACCTTTATTGTTTCGAGCATATATCATAAGGACGATGTTATATTGTAAGTCCTTCACACGCATCTCACGCGCACTTGAGTTTCCAGTTTCCAATTTGAAAAGCGTATATTTATGTACCCCAAAGATCCGAGTGCCAGTTAACCAAATATAGTTTTGAGATGGAATTGATTCCTCGTTCAAAACAAATCTTTCTACAAATAGACCTTAGCGGTTAAAATCTTCTGATGATTTTCAACAGATGAAGATCGAATATCAGCAATATCAATGATTTATGATTGATGTATGTATGGCCGACATGGAACAAGCCCGGGCCATGCCACCACAAATTGACGCAGGAGAATCTGGTAATACTATTGAAACAATAACAATGATGGGCTGCAATTATGAAAGCATATATATTTGACTGGTGATGATATATCATTACTGCGCTTAAAGCCTTTTCTTGTTCAGATCATCACTTTAAAGTGGGTTAATCGTGCGATAATGACGTGCTTGAGTTCTCGACGTCTTCGACTGCCAGATGCCAGTGGCGCTATTTGATTGTAGTTGGAGATCATCCTCGATCAACACGACAATTTAAAGCAAACGTATAAGAGCAGTGTGCACCATATCCTAGCAGCCAATTGGTCAAAGTGCACACCCTCCATGGAATATCAGTTTATTACTGAGTCATTGATCCACCATGTCGGACGCAGTCTGTTTATTTGTCAGAAAGTAATAGCAGATTATGGATGGAACAACGAGCGAAGTTCAACAAGAAAAGAAATAAAGCATAGCTGCAGATGAATCCACTCGTTCTTTATTTCCACCTCCTTACTCCGTACCTTTGTCTATCTTGGGCATATCATTTTCTGAATGGCTTTGGAATTCTGTGGCTGGCTTCAGCTTAAGAAGCCCAATCATGGACGGCGACAAAGAATTCCCGAGATATGCATGGGAAATATTGAACCCAATGAAAAGATCTAGACCCAGGGTTGATCATGGTTTCGTGGTGTGAATTATCTCGCACTCAGTGTTCAAAAGTATGTGATTCGATGATCAGTACTTGAGCCATTGTCGATGAATAATGTCGAAATAAAGAGAATGGCACATGAGATTCTGGGAGTATAATAAAAGTTGTTGGTGAGTAGACGGCGAGACCAATGTACTGAATTAATCCTGATGGACCGTTCCTTACACCTCAAAAATTTCATTCTCGGATCGAGTTCTGAATGTGGTTTCATTGTTATTTCGCTTAGCATTGCATGTGAGGGTCGAAGAGAGTTTCTTGAAAAGGATGTACGACGATGAAAAGTCTTGCTTCGCTTTCCAATTTTATCAATTTTTTTGATCACATCATGTCTTATGAGATAAAGTTGTCGAGTGATATTTAGACTCTTATACTTACCAAGTTCGTAAAACCAAATTTCAGCTAACGATGCTATGGTCAATAGCAAAGGTCAATAGAAAGCACCGGCAACTTCCGCCAAGCCTTATAACGCGTAACAACTCGCGAAATGCCGAGCCTTATAATCGGAGGCTCTTACCATCATGCACGAGCTTCTTCTCTTCGCGTTTTTCATCAAATCGCTTCTGTTTCGTCTCATAATGAATGAAGAGCATTTCTCCAATGTGCTATTATTCTTATGAAGGGACATTATTCTTTCCGATCTGGGAAGAAATTTAGCTTTATGGAGGCACCTGAAATGACAATCATCCTTACCAAGACACCTATCATATCATCGCATTTCTCATGGAAACTGGTGGATGGAGCTTCGTGATTGACAGGCAAAGAGTATTGACAAGAACGTTCGTCAATGTCGTTATCGACGTGGATTAAAATCAATGATTGACATTGCGCAGCGAGACATGGGAATCAGCATAGACTTTTGTCGGTCCTATTGCGTCCAGTTAATTTGCCTAGTCGAGTTATATATTATACTGTCAACAACGGTTTTCGTTACTTACATCCAAATGTATGTGTTAGGTTCTCTTTCGACACCAGATCGCGCGGCATTTGCAGTCTTATCTCGCCTTTTATCATGTCTTGTGACCGAATCGCTGCTTGATGCGATTTTTGTTCCCGCTAATCGTAACCTCAACTTTAAGCCTGGACCTGCCTCAAAAATATGTGGTACTTGCGTTATTTTATCCAAGAAAGAAAGCGAATTAGGCGTCCCTAGACCTGTAGGAGCTCCCTACTATCCATCTGATATTTTTCTCTTTGTGGCTTTACGTTCTCCTCCTGTTCTCAAGCACTCGAGTGATAATATTTTGCAAGGCGGGATCGGATTACTTGATCCGTCAGATATGTTTCCATGGGTATA
This sequence comes from Phallus indusiatus, assembly GCA_027605045.1. Taxonomy (NCBI): domain Eukaryota; kingdom Fungi; phylum Basidiomycota; class Agaricomycetes; order Phallales; family Phallaceae; genus Phallus; species Phallus indusiatus. The sequence goes on along the minus strand of JAQFWX010000067.1, from coordinate 57,209 downwards.
CGAAATTCGGGACGAACATCCCACCTTGCCTCAACCCAAGGTTTTGGTAAGGCGTTTTAAATCATTTCTGTACAAGCTCATTCACGCCCTATAGGCTGACGATTTTCTGGGCTTACTTTTGTCAAGTCTGCCAAAGGAGTTTCGAGACGTCTCACCACATATATTTAACTGTCCATTGGATCCGTTACATATATGGAATAAATTTTGCAAGAACATTAAACTGGATAGTAATCGTCGAACTACTATTGCCGAAGAGCTGCAAAGTTCTGTAGCCTGGCAAAGTACGTGTACAATCAATGTCCTACATGATGATCCTTGAACCAAAGTTTTTTTTACAGAGATATCGTACGAACAACTCCGCCTAGGTCGACCCACTTTGAGATCTACTAACATAGAATGGGAACGAGCTATTGTTGAAGGTCACCCGACACATCCTGTGAGTGTTGACATGTTATACTTAAACAAATCTGATATGTGCACAGATGCATCGAACACGCCGAACCATTCCTCCTCTATCTGATATAGCACCAGGCGAGTATGATTACTACAATCCCCGCCTTCGCTTTGTCTGGATTCCGCGCGGCTCCATTTTGATCAAGGAGAATTTGAAAAGTTGTTATGGTTCCTCCGAGAGTCCGCACAGCTAAATGCCGGTCGGGTAATAGAAAACTTTCACGATCATGTTCTATTCCCTATTCATGAAATTCAAATTCCGAATATTATCTCGCGGTTTCCAGATGTTGTGGTGCTACCGGAAAAGTATTTCGTAACCACCGTGGCTCAGACAAGTATACGGTATGTCGCTTATGCAAGGTCTCACCTTACAGCTTTGATAAAAGTGACACTAGCACGTTGATTTTACCCTCCATCGAGAACTTGACCCTCAAAACAGCCATCGGTGTCGAAATATCATCAGCTCCTAGAATCATCGCACCTCACATACCATACTTCTCTCCCAAATTCAGTCGCGATATACTTCCACGACTCGCTATTGATACAAACATTTTGATCATGGAACCCGAAGTTGCAAGTGCATTTTATAAACACAAAGATCTGGAAGTTTCCGAGCACTGCGCAGGTATTGTGAGGATAGCTTATAACGGAAAGGAACGAGGCGAAAAGGTTGTTTGTGCTGCTGTCTTGTTTGAGTCTGCATACTTTGATCAGAGTGATTGTGTTCCTGTTGTCATTACTGCTTTGGGGCTGGACGATGAGACCAAGCGACTCGCATTTTTGAAAAAGTACGTTAGACGATATTATGAAGCAACCTACATTTATCCTTACTTTTATTCATAATTCAGATATGTAAACCTCCTCTTCGACGCTTTCTTACCACCCCTCCTCATCAACTGCGTAGCCTTCGAAGCTCACGGTCAAAACACGTTAGTCCGTTTTGATCAACGATCTGGTGAACTGAAAGGATTCGTCTACCGAGATTTTGAGGGCCTGCGCATTCATCCTCAGATCTTGTACGAAACGACAGGCGTAAAAATCGATACTTTACCTGGACATTCTATTCTTATAAACGATGTCGAGGATGCATACAGAAGAAGCTACCATTCCATGATACATTGTCATCTCCAGTATCTAATTCGCGCGCTTGGGTTACATCATAACGGAAAGGGATGGTCAATTGTCAAAGAGGCTTTGTCTGTCCGTGTCCCGCGTAACACCCGACTATGGGATTGTTGGTTGAATCCTCAAAGGCGTATGGTTATGGTTAAATCGTTAATAAAAATGAAGATGGCGGGGATATATCGCAACGTGTGTTTCTTTTTTCTCTGATGGTATAGTCCGAGCTAATGTTTTTTTGTTTGGTTTTTCTTGAAGCCCATCCAATCAGAGGTCCCCAATCTCATTCATTTTACACCATACTAGTTCTCCTGTTACCCGTACGTGTCCGGACCTAGGATCCTAGGATTGGACAAAGGACCGGGGCCGGCCACGCAACCTTTATATTGATATATTCAACACTAAATTTTATATTATTCACGTTTTGTTGTTCTGCATGTCTTTAAAAATTCTATGACCGCCGATAACTACCGATTTTAGGGGATCAAAGAAGATTTCTTACACATAACTACAGTTGAGAACCCAAATAATGGTACAGGATTTGACTTGAAAATGGAAACATTGCTATTCTGTCTCTCATTTGCAATTTTTAACCGACTACATGGTGATTCGTCTTAAAGTATATGTACAATAAAAGCCATGGTAACCGGTACCGGTAGCACTCAATACATGTACCGCGTAGGTATAATTTACATATACTCCATAATTAAGAGTGATCTCACGGGAATTATTGCTCATTTAGTATTGATTAACCGGTTGGGGTTTCATCGCGACATTCAGCCGGACATCCGGCCTCGATTTTCGCCAGTACGTAAATGGCCGATAATAAACTTGGAGACCAGCCTTATATGCATAACGTTCGCTTGGATACTGGAAGTGAGATATTGGTCTCAACGGTATAGCCCTAGGAGTGAATTGAGAATTCAGGTTTCGTGCAAGTGTATGAATCAAGATTATGTTCCGCTGACATCGGAGTGACCTACATGCCTCTCTATCTGCTCATTGATTAATTCAAATTTGTCTACTTTCAAAATTCTCGGGGATTTGCTTTTTTAAAAATAAATGGTTCCTAATTATTTAGGATCTGATACCAAACTCGGATGAAACACAATGCTGTACATATCCTGGTTGGTAGTTATTCGTTTTGACCCTTCTTCTTTGAAGTTCTATGTATAAATATAACTCGAAGAGTATCTTTTCGGCTGTACCATAAGAAGTGAGCAATGAGCATATACATTGGCAAACAAAATACTAATAGACGCCGGAACTTCCAAACCGTGTCAGATTTATCACTACAATAGTTTTTGATATCATAATAATGGTAAGCACGTGAGTAAATGAATTATATATACATCACGTTCCTGGGTATTGCACTGTCTCCAGCGGAATTCTGAGTGCCATTGATTATCATCTCGTATCTAAGCCTCGAAAGGCAAAGGATAATCCGAATTCTTGATAAGTTCAAAGATTCCACCATGTGAATTGATAGCTAATTTTCTATTCCTGAATCAAAGTGATGGCTCTGGTAAATAAGTATAACCGAATCTTGACTGATGGCTGTTCAACGACATCTGCCCTCATGCCAGTGTATGCTTGATCCTCATAGTTACGGGGTGTCATAATTCAGGTTAATTTAGTACTGGAATGCGTCAGCAGAGTTAGAAGCAAGTGTGACAAGATGGAAAGCTAATATGTTCCAACTAATAGCCTTCAGGCCTTTAGGAGTAGCAACCGATCAGAAGATTTAATTTAATCGATGCTAGCTCTCAAGGGAGAGCGGGGGAATTTCTTCAAACAGAGAATAGTTGACATGTATATCATATCAGAGAAGAATATCCGATTTTCTCGGTGGAAAGAGTTCGCCGCCTCTTGGGTAGTACAGCCTGATTCAGCGAGAAGGGGACTCCTCGTTAGTTTGAGAAGCAGAGAAGCAGGAAGTAGAAATGATGTAACATCGTGGTCATATGCTCCCCCAATTAAAACACCCAGAACACCCCGACTGTTTCGGTGCCACGACTTTACCGGGGGAAATAATTCGAAGGATCTTCTTCAAATTCGAAGTTCTGCTTGCTTCTTATTAGCGCTAAGCTCTAATTATACGTTCCTTGCTTGTGAAGATAAGACTCCTTGATAAGTTATGAAGTAAATGACTTAAAGACAGTAAGCGTTAGAGTTATTTGAATATTGGTTATCCAGATAAAAGTCTTATTGTTTCCGTTATCATACCTTCTCTTTTTGGTCAGAATTATCCTGTAAAAATGCAAACCTATAAGAGATTTATTCATTCATATCATCTCCTCGTTTCAGGCAAGAAGCACGTTATACATACAGCATTCTCACAGATCGGAGGTCCCTTGATTAAGAGCTGTACACAATTCACAAGACCGGGGTGTGAAGCTAATAGCTCTAATTTGATTTTACCGGCGTGAACACATTCAATTGTTAATTGAAGAACCCCGTTGCGACGCGGAAACAGTTGTTTCAACTCGGTTCCTGCTTTCGAAAGTACTCAGCGCCGCGTGAACGCCTCCACGAAGCTAATGAGCCGGAGAGTCCCATAGAATGTACAATTCCTTTTCATTTTAAATGCCAAGTACTTGATTGCTTTTCCCCAAGAAAAAAAAACGAACCGGGAGCATGGTTGTACCAGACTAAGTGAGCATGAAACAGGGTCAACGGCGCCGCAGGGTAGGCTTTACGCAACATTCCTAGCTGTAGTACGAGATGATGAGAACAGTTTAAAGTTAAAGTTTGTCGAAGTCGGACAACCAATGGCGAGCCTTTATCATAACAAGCTAGTCAATTGGACTAAAAAAATAACAAGGCTGGAAGGAAAAAATTAATTTCTGTGACCATGCCTTCCGAAGTTGTTTCAGTGCCAAGCGACAAATTCCAGACAGCAAAATCAAGATCGGGAAGAAAGGCCAACCGAATTGGTATCGGGTACAATCAAAAATAAACCATTCGTGGAAGATGTCCGTTTTGAGCCGTCTGGGCACGAAGGTAAATCATGATACACACCTGTAAACTCTGTACCCGCCGCCGCGTTGTCGTATAAAGTTAGGTTAGGTCTTCGTGTGTCAGATTTGTGCTTGATATCATCTACCAAGCATCGTGTATCATATACCACTGGGTCTAGTATGACATCTTGGTTCGTCCGCCAGTCACCGTTATATGCAACGCGGGTGTTTGCGAAGACCAATTCTCGTTGTTCCAGGTTGGGTAGAAAGGGATTTATCTAAGTATCATCAGAATTCGAACAAGATTGACACGAATCCTAAAGAAACTGGTTACTAGCACCTCATGGCTTGATGAATGTTAACACCATTAACACTTGACTGGCGAAATCAGAAATTATCTTGCATCAAACTTTAATATTGTTCAGAATAAAGACGAGGAAATAAAGCCAAGGGAAACTCGCACTAATCCGATAACAGGAATGATTTCTACGTTTTCTATGGGCTAGACATGAAGGAAAGTTTGATAGATGATCCAAACAATTGAAAAGTGACAAGTTCCGCCTACTAGGGAATTGAGACATCAAATCAACGGCAATATGGGCAACTGAGCTCGCTGCTCCTGTTTGTGTTTGTCTTCATGGACACGATCCATTTTATTTTTCCCCTTTGCTACTTCCGAGACTTGACGGAGTGTCAATGCTGCGGGCATGTAGGTCATCGTGAAAAGAATGGGACTTACATTAGATATTGATGAACGAACTATCTCACCTGATCAAGTACGTTCGGCGGGAATCTGCTTATTTTAATCTGCATATCAAATAAAGCAGCAATAGCCACGGTTTGATAGAACAATTTATTACCGATGAGCTACGACGAATTGAGGTTCACTGGGATCACTGACAATCGCACAAGATGAGAGCCTACCGTTTACTGAAATTGAGAAAAGAAATATCATGAGCCTAATATAGATATTCACAGAAAAATCACATTACAGCTGCGTATTTGGCCCAAATGTACGATCAATCTCGCTCATATCCGCCACTGACTTATCTCATTGATCCACGAAAAGATCTTCATAATATTCAAATCAGCAACGAATAAGCGCATATGTATCTTGATTTCCTATATCGCTCGTTGAAACTGCGGAAAGGTTAGGTCTTGAGCTTGATTGTCGTGAGGATTTGAACCAGATTCACATTTTGCCGGTGATCAGTTGTGGGGAATTATTGCAAAATGATGATGGATTGATTCGGGCGCAGTTCCAAGCTGAGAATACTATGGTTCGTGTCAGTCTGGGGCAGGCTACGACGGAAAGCTTCTTGCAGGTTCCGAAATCAGAACGACTCGGATAGCAGCGGGCGGTGATTCACAGATCTGGTAAGGTAAACTCAATATAAAAAGAGCTGAATAATGTGGAATCTAATCTTTATCTTTTTGATGAAACCGTCACCAAGTTGAATCAATTTGGCTGGCTTGTGAAGTTGTTCAATGTTGTGAATGTGAAGGCTTATGTAAGTTTTTTTGAATCCAGAAGCTCCGACTAGTACTCACGACGACAACGCAACGATGACATTTGGTGCGGCCCGACCGAAACGGTGATAAACGGGGGACGTGGCTGAGAGAACATTCTTCTTCTTCTTCTTTTCTTGAAACTGCAATGTCATCATAAACCGGTAACCGTCGCCAAGATTTGTAAAATCGACTACTGAACCTGCTGTCGGCATTCATCATGTTGGCACGTTGGGAAGCTCGGAACGATCGCTGTTGCGGGATATTCCTTCGAGTTTGGCTTATCATATATATGATTCAAGGCACTTGGTCATTGAAATCAGTTTTCAAAATAAGCTGCCCTTGCCCATGACTATGGTTAGCATCACAGTATCCATGCTGAACTTGGCACCATCGACATGGTGTTTCTCGGTCACGAGCTCGCGACGTTGGGCGCAAATACAAGTTGCGGAGCGCGGGTATATTGGGAAGTAGAAACGAGCTAATGAAATACGGAAAGACTGCCATCAAACGGCGCCATCCTTTCAGTGGTGACCATCCGGATCTCATTTTGTAAGCACTTTGGTTTTCGGTTCTTAATTCCACAGCAACGACCACATACTATAGAGCGATATCTATATAGGGGGTGGCACAGGATGGCACCTGTAACTGTTAACGTCTCAATGTTAACTCCCCAGTGTTCTTATCAAAAAGCGGCTCACCAAAAGAGGGTTATCATCTGGCTTGGCTCCCCTGAGAATACATACATATAGGTATGTATTCATATCGGAAGCCACGTGTCGTTTAGCAAGATTACAATTAGAATGTTGATAGGATTTTTACCCCACGATCAGATCCATTACGCCAAAGCCGGAGGGCCGAGATGAGTACAATAGGCCAGCCTCTGGTGAAACTGTCTTGAATGTGATGTGCCGTTCCTCGTAACTATAATCCAGTCGCATGATGGTATGATATGTCTTTTTTTTTTCGTTTGTTTGTTGTTTGTTCCGTTAATTTGCTCGTTTTTGCTCTAGTAGGTAATAAATAATCTCACCTACCTATTTCAGTCGTACAAATACCCACGACTGTCGCATTTTCTTTATGGCCGACATCGTTGATTTTCGAAAGCCGGAGGGCAACCTAACGACGACTGAGAATGTTGCAAAGTTGGCACTCAATGATCCCCTGTAAGCGGAGGACCCTGCAGATTTCCTTTTATAATCGTGTCTAGATGTACATATCTGCAATTTCATGTTCCAGGTGACCGATGGGTACATACTTGCACTGCGCTGTGCTGCGTGCGTTTCCAAGTTGGGATATATGACTCAAGTCCCATGGTCAAATTTTATATCTTCCAATTAAACTTCATGAACATGAATGACTGACACGTATTTCTACGTGTTTGTAGGTGTACATTTATGTATACACCTGTACACGTATGATGATGACTCAGGCTCACGGATATTCCTGTGAATTCCACTCAATTCCGTTCTATTCCATTCCATTCCTTTCTATTCTATTCTATTCTATTCCAGTTAAATCTAGAAATGAGCCTTTAGTCTAGACTCGATATACACACAACTGTATATTAAAATCAAATCGACCCCTGCATCCCCTTTATGGTCTAAATACGCCACCAGCACAGCTACCACACCGGATCCGCTAATTGGATAGTCATCTCATCCAATCAATCTCAAGGTCTCACTAGATCTCACTTCTCATGCCCACAACCCAGGCGAGCCTGGGTCAGGCCATTGGTGCGCAGTGTGCTTGCGCATGCGGGATATATACACGTCCATCGAAACTTTTGACGGATCCAAGATTAAATCCATTGTCAGGACTAATTTAGGCAACAACACCACTGGGCGTTGTCTTTGCTACGTAAATGTATATTGCCGTAGTTGTTTATATACAATGAGCCATACGCATTAGAAAGCTGCGGCCGCGGGTGATAAGTTAGATGCGCAACATACTGTTGTTGGGCACTCGCGATGAAAGTTCAAGGTTGCAACAAGTCGGACACCAAAGCAACAGGCAGTTTGTTGCAAGCAGCATCACCAGATGATAGACCGTCGACGGAATATGGCTCAAAAAGAAATCGACAATCACAAGTCAAAACGGAAGTAGTCGACAAGAAGGAAATGTATTGAGCGCCCTTACTTTAGGACAGCGCCGAACAGTGGTTATACGATACAGTTACATGATAGAATCAAAACATGCCATTCCTTTTAATAACGAGGACAAAAAGAAGGCAGAGGGAAGGTTTGATAGAGCAAAAATAAGGATAGTTTGATGTAGCCACACTGCATCGATGACCAGCAACCAATGGTAGTGAAGAGGAGTGGGGGATAGAAGAACAGTTTAAAGACGACGATCAGGGTGTCTGATAAATGAAAAGAAGAGGAGATAGGACACGACAGCGGAAAGCAAGAATAGAGAGCAAGACGTTAAAACTGAGCGAAAAATTAGGGGTACAAGGATAAAGGGAAACAGACAGCGAGAAACAAAAAAAAAGCAAAAAGAAAGCGAAACACAAAAAGACACCGTCAGTAGCCGCAGTAGTGCGACGACAGACTCTCGATACACGACGACGGAGGCAGGACAGGGATAGAAAAAAAACAAGGGAAGGAAAAGCGGTGGCACGTGTCCCTTGCCAAAGTTAATGACAGAGCCAATTGGAGTTTGAAATTCAACGTCGGTGACAGTACACCTGGCGCGAATTGGAAAAGGCAGGCCAGGCGACAGAGGCCCGAGGTAAATATCATGAGGGGACGGGGATGGCGGAGGGGAATGTGATTGAGAAACGTATGTTCCTCGACGTCTTGCGTTTTTGAAGGATAACAGTGAGGGCGATGAGACACTCTGCAGCCTTGAGTCCGGATTCGGTGATGGCAATGGGCTTGGTAGTATCATGTGGCATTCGACAACCAAATCGGATGATGAGCCCGACCGGGAGATAGATAAGGTCGTTGTCCTTATTATCGTAATCAATGTCGACCTCATCATTTTTTAAATGAGGGGTGATAACTCGACGTCGATGTCGTCGAACCTGAGCCCAGGTTTGAACGCGAGCCTGAGGATCCAGACTTGCGTGTATCGCTCTGGATTCTTGGAGAGCCCCATGTAGGCGACGGTGGGGGTGACGGTATACGGTCTAGAGGGAGGTATTAGAAGACCGTGCATAGGGCCCACGACATGAATAATAACGAACGCGAAGCATAAAGGGTGCTTGAAGCATTGGCATATGGATAATGGTATTTTTCGTCCTCGACAGCTGGAAGAGGAATAGTCCTCATCAACGGGGCACCTGGAGTCTTTGGGGGTGACGACGAGTAATAGGGGTATGACGACGAGGATGAAGACATGGATGATGAGGGACGAGTCAAAGGAAAAGATGGAAAAAGATGGGGTCAAGTCAGAGGCGAGTTATGGGACAAAAATACAAAGCTTTTATATGGAAATTTCATCTGCGATTAGTAGGAAGGAAGTGGTTAAAGACAAGATGGTACCGTCACCCGTGACACTGAGAGAGATAATGACGGCCGAGTGTGACGCGTGACGCAGAAGCGAAGCGCCCAAAAGGGAGACACAATGGAAGGAATTCAAAAGCGTTAGAACACTAATGAACATTACTCGGATTGTGAAAAGAATTGGTGCCATACTGCGCACATGTTTAAAGCATAATTTCTTCAGGAAATCGACATCTTGGCAGAAAGTGAAATATAGAATCGATCTATTTCGCATGATGCGCGCAAGAAAAGAAACAGGCTGTCAATAAAGCGCGCGATAGAATGATCCAGTATTGGCACCTTGACCCGGTTTTCAAACTAAATTCCGAAGAAGAGAAGATGAAGATGACGAGAGTAACTAATCGGAGTGTTCCGAAAGCAACGACAAAAACACAGCCTAACCAAATCTTTGCTCTTTGCAGTCGAGGAGAATCCCGTATAACGGAGACATAGTTAGTCATCAAAAAAAACGATATCTGTCAAATAATCGGCATCAGTCCTCTGTGGTGTTTGATGCAATTTTATAGGATGAAAAAACACCGGAATAAGGTATATGATAGACAATGATTGTCTAATGTAGATTGAGGTTTGTCCTAAGAATACATACGTTCTGGTGGGAGCCTGCTCTGATCATGCGACTCGACAGTTATCTTACGTGTAGCACTCGGGGAATTTCTGTTTTCACGCAAAATAACGGTAAATTGACCAATTCTCATTTTTACTAATAATGAAGCGCTGCAAATTAAATAACAGTATTAACAAAGCCAAAAAAGGGATAAAATAACGAACGTACTTAGCTTCATTTCGTATAGGGGGTTGACGATCAATTAATTTTTCAAGGTCCCTTGGATCACAAATTTTCCAAATTAAGACGTTGATCCAGCATAACCTTCGCATGGATACGTCAGGACGTTGCCCGATCCTCGTCACACCCTCGATTCCTTTGTCTCTTGTCTGGTCTGGTCATCGACAATGCATTAAGGGGCGAGAATCACTGGCGGCTTCCTGTGGAGTGATGCTCTCGTGAGCAGTTTACGGAGAGGACCGGAGCACAAAACGCTCGCTGGGCTATAATCGCAAGTGTCAGCTATGTGCAGTGCAATGACCGTCAGATCAGCATTTCCTTGTTAATGATGGATGCCATCAGTTAAAAATACCTCTCTTTGCCGTGTCCTAGATTTGGAAAATACGAAATGAAAGGGAAACAAAACTTGATCCCCGTTCCTCGTTCTTAATAAGTACGATGAATAGCCACAATTTCGCGCTCATTGAACGGCCACTAATTGCTCGATTCGGTTATTAGCTTATTTGACGAAAAAGGACAATCAAATCATCCCAGTCGTTTGCTCACCTCCGTCATTGACTAGCTGCTCCAGATTGACCTTAATATCAGAATAAAACAACAAGTTTTTTTCCCCTCAAATTCGCGTGCCATAAAGAGAGGAGTATTTCGTATATCATCGCTGGCAACTGATCGCAAGCTTGAACGAAGGATCTTTCCCAGAGGTAAGAATGTAGTTCGAACTGAAGGCGCGAAATGCGGAACTTTGTGACAAAACGCGTGACTGATTGGCCTTTTCCGAGTTGCTTCCGGGTCAAGTTGTCGCATTCTCAGCCAATAACGAATCAAGGCAAGTCGGGAAAATGGTACAAGAAACAGCTGGAAGATGGAGCTTGGAGATTGACGCCCCAGCATGGAAAGTGCAACGGGGCCAATCTTGTCGATAGGAACTATCAATGCGCGCAGGTCTACTACAGGAAAAACCCGTCGGTCATCACACTCAAAATATCTTCTGTTCTCCGGTATCCATCTGCTTGAGCGGCTTATGAATCGACGAACATCTCATTACCAAACTTGAAAGGAGGGTATTGTCCGTGATTGATGGCAGATTCCACGACGTGAGATAGTGTACTAGTAAGTAGTCGACTATTTTCGTTCTTTTAATTACCGGGAAGTACTCAAACCAGTTTAGTCTCTTAGGCCTCCTAAATTCTGAAACATATTCGGGTGAGCGGCGGATAATTTCTAACAGCAAGGCAGCCTGATATTTTTGGAACAGAAACACAGTCGGCGATGAAAAATATCAGACCTTGGATTGATCAATCCTTGCAAAATAAACTAAACATTCCTAAAGGTATTCGGCTATTTCTTACACGTGGCTTAGTGCGAACATCCTCGTATTCATTAGCCGTTTAATTAGAACAGCAATCTCCCGGGTTAATCAATGGAGCCAATTGTCGATATCGGCTTTCATCGAAATTTATGGGACTGTTGAGGCCTATTCTTGCTTCTATCTTGATTAACCCCTAAACAAGACAACCGGTTCGTTTAGTCTAGGAGTCGATTATTGAGGGTCGGCGCCACTAGTAGAGAATCAACTAATAACAGTAAATAAATACGACCGAAGTCTCCACGGTAAGCGATCTTTTTCTCTCAGTTCTTCCTACTATGCATATCAACAAATTTACTTATATGAGCATTCTATTCTCGCGAGTCTATAACTTCCTATTTATATTGCATATTCCATCATCAAAGCGTCTCCGCGACTCAACGCGGAAGGAAGATTCTGAGCTAAAATTGCGCGCCAACGGTTGGAGTTGATATAGCCGCTAACACGAATGACAATGCCACGTTCACGCATCACTTCATTTAGATTGATCAACCGGTGGTAAAACTACGCGCCACAACCACATAATGGACTACGTATTACCCGCCCTAGTATGAGGATGTTATTTCATAAGTCTCGGATTATCGATTAACAGCTATGCCATTCAAAAATTACAATAGCATCGAATTATAAATCTGTGAACAATCTATCAAACATCGAGGTGAGTGAACCCATTTCATCTTTTGTTTGCTTCAGTTTTGATCAACAGATCTAGAATACATCCATGCCCGTAAATTCGTTCAAAACTAGTTAAATGGGGAACACGTGGTCGTATAGCAACACTGCAATATTTGAAAATGCTTGACGTCTCTGTACAGTACAGGATGCGTTACCTGTGGAAGTCTTGATGCTCGCTCACATCCGTACGAATTTGTGGCTGTTCTTGCTGTGTTCATCGTCAGCCCATCATGTTATCGATAAGGTACGATGTGTAATATGTAATGTGTAATGCTGATGAGAACGTCTTCTGATACCGAACAAGGAATAATGTTTATCAAAATTGTCACATTTCGTGCGTGTTTGTTCATCATTCTATGTTTCTAATATACAGCCCAGATGCACCTATTTAATAGGAGAGATAATTCGGGACGAATGAGATTGATTAAATGAATTACCGTTTCGGAACTTTGACGAAATCTTAACAGAGAAGGGAGGATCAAATCTAACCTTCTGTGAACGTTCTTTGCACGAGGGGAGATGTTAATGAACACAAAGGCAATTATGAAATGATAAGAAAAAACAAATAATATTAAATATTCATACGGTTATCTAGGTTATCTCCTACAACTCCGCCTCCAGCATCTCCAACAACAATGCAACAACATCACAAATCTTCAAAACCACAACGTAAGCACATAGCACTGCTCCGAATATCCAGATGTTCATCGCCACGGGATCTCGAAGGCCATCTGTCATGCAATTGAATCAAAGTGGGGCAATAATCTAGAGCTTCTTGCTCTCAAGTTCACACCATCGCTTTTACACAAAGATTTCGAGGGGGTTACCGGTTAACCGGTTAACTGTTAACCTTATTAAAGCACCGGTTATGTCGGTTGTGCTTCACGGGCCGAAACGGGCCTCATACCGTGTACGTTCTTCGAAGCTCAATTTCGAACCATCAAGTCTGTAAACAAAGTTAACACCCGCGCTCATTAAGCTAGTAACCAACTCATCTCAGGAGATTACTCATGTCTGTTGACTCAGAACTTGAGTGGAAGACTAAAGTGCGGGTAGATCCGATTGTTCTACCCAAGTTGACAAGCCATTGTCATTCAAATTGTCCTCTCGGTTCAGCTCAGTTCGGCATCGGCACTGGCGAGTTGATGAGCAAGGCAACTAGTAAATTTCTCAAGCACAAGCACAAGCACAACAAGTCACTAGTCAACCGAGAAGTACCCAAGACTATCGGCAAAGTCTTAAAAGGAGTAGGCCATCAAATAGCATCAGAAGTGACGATGACGGCGCAATGGTTGTTCTTGGCCTCCGTTATAATATATATCGTGTGAGCTTGAACTGAGTATACCAGTAGGAGCTGGTAAGGAAGGGGCAGTTTTGGGGTTTTGTGGTGTTCTGTAAGTTTCTTTAGATTCTCAAAGTCTTGCAGACGAATCTACTGTCTAATCTATTGCTCCGATACTGCTGAATTGGAATTGGAATTAAAGCCCGCCATAATACACATCTGATACTTTCTACGGATGAATAGGGACCATCATACCTTGATCATTCCCGTATAGCGCATCCGACAGCTTAAACTCTTCTACTTCGCATGACACAATTGCCAAGCTCTATCAGCCGCCCACTGAATGAATCAACATCAACAAGCCCTTTTTCTCAGAGAACTTCGGCCAAAATGTATATGGAAACAACTAATTCCAGCAAAGTACTAATGAATGTTGCAAAATTTTCGAGATATTCTTCTCGTTAGCAATTTAGAAGCGCACTGATAAAGCTTCCGGCGCAGTACTACTCCCCCACCAGATCTAACTGAAATATGTTATAATTTCGGGCCGCTATGGACAGGACCGAGACGACGGTCACTTCAGGCTGTACAAGTGGTCCTTCAAGTCGAGCTCGAAACGGCCTTCTACTGAAAGGGCTTCCTGCGTCCTCGCCGATGATTAAGGTTGGAAACTCGGAGTATCATTTTTCAGTGGCAACTGTTTTGACATTTTGAGGCTTGGCCGTTTCCAACACTTACTAAGATGTGTTTGTCGTTCTGGTTTTCGGTTTCAAAACAATAGCCAGCCGACGGGGTGTATTGGTAATAGGAGACGTATGTTCAGTGGCTGGCATGCACACACGGTGCGTAATACCTACCAAGGTTTGAGAATACTGAGCCATGTAAATTAGCCATCAAGAGAACAGGCTTAGCATCTTATTTTCTGGAAAGAAGGATTTTGTATGTACCTGTGACTTATCTGTACATGTTGACGATGTCTATAATAGGCAAACACGTGTTGTACACGTTGGCTCTAAGAGTCTAATTATCGTACGTGAGAGCTTATTCTCCGCACAAGAAACGCCCAAGAAGTAAACTCGTTTATGTTTTTTAGAATCCGCATTGAAAACATGCGTATCAAGTGCTAGACTCGATGTTGAATCGAGTATGAATTTAGCGTCAACAAGCTCTTACCAACATATCGGATCCGATTCGGCGTATCTTGTAGCGCATCGTTCTATCTTGGATGAGTTAATTTCTTGTTGTTGGATTGGAGTTTCATAACCGTCGTCGTATAAGCATCACACATCAAATCCAATTGGAACAACGGTTTTCCTTCCCCATCAACGCCATCTCGTTCGCACATCGCCGCGAATATCAATCAGAAACAAGCAAGTGAAATATTTACACCGTGCAGTATCAGGGGTTCAAGGTCGATCGAGTATGATTCCTACATCGTACCATATCTGAATCACGGCTCGTTGCCACTGTCAAGTAGTAATATTTTGCGTGACCCATGTTCTCTAACTCATGTTGTGTCTCCGGTTGCTCCGGCGAGTCAGTTGAATTTGAATTCAAGATTTTTATTTTTATTTGACTGGCAGACAGCTCTAATAATATTCGCATATGGATTGAACTTCTATAACAGATTGTCCGAGTGAAACGGTTTTAACTTTCTGTTATGCTATTTACAGAGCCCATACGAACATGGCGGTTCCAAGATAGAACCACAGTGGACCCCGATTCTTGGCGACATCCAGCATGCAAAAAGCACGCAAATTGACAATATGATAACCTTTAAGCTAATATATGTACCATCTGTCATAAATATCTAGTCGATCTCAAAATCGCCTGGCTGTCATGAAACATTTTGTTTTGTTCTTGTTGAATCTGCAACGGTCCCACCGTCCCACCTTGACAGGCCCCCAGTCAGCTCCATATTCCTGGAGATTCCGACTCTAGAGAGATAAAATAATAAAAAAACATACATCAACTGTGACTCATAGTATGTATCGGGTCATGAATCTTTTTCTCATTTTTCTCTTTTCCGCCTCGATTTTCGTTTATTTGTTTCCTAAGCGAGTAGCTTATATAAATACGCCACCAGCACAGTTACACATCGTATCCGCTAATTGGCTAGTCATCTCATCCAATCAATTTCAAGGTCTCACTAAATCTCACTTCTCAAGCCCACAACCCAAGCGAGGGGCGAGGGCATTGGTGTGCGGGATATATACTCCATTGAAACCCTTGACGGATCCTAGATTAGTAGGCAACAACACCGCTGGGCGTTGTGTCTTTGCTACGTAAATGTATATTACCCCAGTTGTTTATATACAATAAGCCACTACGCTTTAGAAAGCTGCGGCCGCAGGTGATAAGTTAGATGCGCAATATGTTGTTGGGCCACAAGTCAGACGCCAGGCAACAGGGTAGTTTGTTGCAAGCGATCTCACCAGATGATGGACCTTCAACAGAGTATGGCTCAAACAAAACAAAGCAAAACGACGATCACAAGCCAAAAAGGAAGTAGTCGACAAGAAGGAAATGTATTGAGCGCCCCCACTTTGGGACAGCGCCGAACAGTGGTTATACGATACAGTTACATGATAGAATCAAGACATGACATTCCTTTTAATAACGAGGACAAAGAGAAGGCAGAGCGAAGTTTGATAGAGCAAATATAAGGATAGTTTGATGCAGCCACACTGCATCGATGACCAGCAACCAATGGTAGTGAAGAGGAGTGGGTGGTAAAAGAATAGTTTAGAAGAAGACGACGATCAGGGTGTTGAATAAATGAAAAGACGAGACAGGACACGATAGCGGAAAGCGAGAACAGAGAGCGAGACGTTAAAACACAGAGCGAAAATTAGGGGTACAAGGATGAATAGAAACGGACAGCGAGAAACAAGGAAAAACAACACAAGGAAGCGAAACACAAAAAGACACGGTCGGTAGCCGCAGTAGTGCGACGACAGACTCTCAATAAATGACGACGAAGGCGGGACAGGAATTAAAAAAAAGGGAAGGAAAAGTGGTGGCACGTGTCCCTTTCCAAAGTTAATGACAGAGCCAATTGGAGTTCGAATTCAACGTCGTTGGCAGTACACCTGGCGCGAATTGGAAAAAAAAAGGCGGCAGGCCAGGCGACAAAGGCCCAAGGTAAATATCGTGAAGGGACGGGGATGGCAAAGGGGAATGTGATTGAGAAACACATGTTCCTCGACGTCTTGCGTTTTTGAAGGATAACAGTGAGGGCGATGAGACAGCCTGCAGCTTTGAGTCCGGATTCGGTGATGGCGGTAGGCTTGATAGTGTCATGTGGCATTCGACGACCAAATCGGATGATGAGCCCGACCGGAAGATAGATAAGTGTCCTTATCATCGTAATCGATGTCGACCTCATCATCATTTCTTAAATGAGGGGTGATAACTCGACGTCGATGTCGTCGAACCTGAGCCCAGGTTTGAACGCGAGCCTGAGGATCCAGATTTGCGTGTATCGCTCTGGATTCTTGAAGAGCTTGCAGAGCCCCATGTAGGCGACGGTGGGGGTGACGGCATACGGTCTAGAGGAAGGTGTTAGAAGACCGTGCATGGGGCCCATGACATGGATAATAACGAACGCGAAGCATAAAGGGTGCTTGAAGCATTGGCATATGGATAATGGTATTTTTCGTCCTCGACAGCTGGAAGAGGAATAGTCCTCATTCTCGGGGCTCCTGGAGCCTTTGGGGGTGACGACGAGTAATAGGGGTACGACGACGAGGATGCAGACATAGATGACGATGAATGAGTCAAACGAAAAGAAGGAAAAAGAGGGGGTCAAGTCAGAGGTAAATTATAGGGAAACGATACCAGACTTTTATATGGAAATTTCATCTGCGACTAGTAGGTAGGAAGTGGTGGTTCAAGACAAGGTGATACCGTCACCCGTGACACTGAGCGATAAAAAAACATGTGACGGTGACACTGGTGCGTGACGCGTGAGGTTGAAGCGCTCAAAAGGGACAATGGAAGGAATTCCTAGAACACTAATGACCACCGCTCTCGAGTATAATTTCTTCAGGAAATCAACATCTCGGCAGAACTTGAAATATAGAATCGATCTATTACACATGATACGCGGAAAAACACTAGCAAGGCAAGAAAAGAAACAAGTCCAGTCAAAAGCGCGCGATAGAATTAACCCGGTTCCGAAGAGGATGAAGATGGCGAGAATAGCTAATCGGAGTGTTCCGAAAGCAACGACAAAAGTATAGCCTAATCGAATCTTTGCTCTTTGCGGTCGGGGAGAATTCCGTATAACGGAGATGTAAGTAGTCATCGAAAAAGAAAAATGATATCTGTCAACACAATCAGCATCAAGTTCTCTGTGGTGTAGTTTGGTGTGATTTTATAGGATGAAAAAATACCGGAATACGATATGATAGACAATAATTGCCTAATGTAGACTGAGGT
Source organism: Phallus indusiatus (assembly GCA_027605045.1). Lineage (NCBI taxonomy): Eukaryota > Fungi > Basidiomycota > Agaricomycetes > Phallales > Phallaceae > Phallus > Phallus indusiatus. The sequence continues at coordinate 39,109 of JAQFWX010000067.1, read as the reverse complement.
TTGTCCTAAGAATACATACGTTCTGGTGATAGCCTGCTCTAATCATGCGACTCATTTTATTACACCTAAAATAAGGCGAACGACGGAGTGTTTTTGAAGATGGTCAGCGCAGTTTTTCTTTTTGCAAGAAAGACAGTTATCTTACTTCTGACCCAATTCTATTTTTTTAATAGTAATAAAGCGCCGCAAATTAAATAATTATAACTAACGAACGTACTTTTCTTTGGCAAGTTTAAAAATTCCCTGTGAAAGCGGCTTATTGCCTTTCATAGCTTCATTTCGAAAAGGGGGTTTACGATCAATTAATTGTTCAAGGTCCCTTGAACCACAAATTTTCCAATTTAAGACGTTGATCCAACATGGACCTTCGCATGGGTACATTGGGGACGTTTGCCCGATCCTCGTCACAGCCTCGATTCTTTTGTCTCTTGTCCGGTAATCATCGATAATGCATTAAGGGATGAGAATCATTGACAGCTTCCTGTGAAGTGATGTTTTGAGTTTTCGTGAACAGTTTACGGAGAAGACCGGAGCACAGAACGCTCGCCAGGCTATAATCGCAAATGTCAGTTAGCATGCGTAATGCGATAATCGTCAGGTCAGTATTGCCTTGTTAATGATGAATTTAATTGCCATCAGTTAAAAATACCTCTCTTTGCCGTGTCCTAGGTTTGGAAAATACGATATCATTGAAAGGAAACAAAACTTGATCCCCGCTTCTCTTTCCTAATGAGTACGATGAATAGCGATAATGTCGCGCTCACTGAACGCCCACAATTTCTCATTTCGGTTATTAGCTTATTTGACGAAAACGATAATCAATCATCCGAGTCATTTGCTCACCTCCGTTATTGACTAGCTGCTCCAGATTGCCCTTGATATCAAAACAAAGAAACAAAGTTTTTTTTTTCCCCTAAAATTCACGCGCCATACAGAGATGAGTTGTATATCATCGCTAGCAACCGATCACAAACTCGAATCAAGGATCTTACCCAGAAGTAAGGATGTAGTTCGAAAGCACTGAAGGCGCGGAGTGTGGAGCTTTGTGACAAACGCGTGACTGTTTGGGCTTTTCCGACTCTTGCTTCCCAGTCAAGTTGTCGCATTCTAACGAATCAAAGCAAGTCGCATGATATAACAATTCACTGTCATGGGAAAATGATACAGGAAACAACTGGAAGATGGAGCTTGGAGATTGACGCCTCGACATGGAAAGTACAGGTCCATCCAACGGAGCCAATCTCAGCCAATCTTGTCGATAGGAACGAACTATCAAGGGGTCTACTACAGGAAAGATCCGTCGGTCGTCACATTCAAAATATTTTCATTCCTCCGGTATCTATCTACTTGAGCAGCTTATGAATCGGCGAATATCTCATTACCAAACTTGAAAGGAGGGTATTGTTCGCGATTGATGGCAGATTTCCACGACGTGGGAGAGTGTACTAGTAAGTATGTAGTCGACTATTTTCGTTCTTTCAGCATGCTTGATTACCGCGAAATACTCAAACTAGTTTAGTCCCTTAGGCCTCCTAAACTTTGAAACATATTCGGATGAGCGGCGGATAAATTTCTCACAGCAAGGCAATCTGATATTTTTGGAACAGAAAAACAGTCGACGATGAAGAATGTCAGACCTGGGATTGATCAATCTCTCTGAAATTATTCGGCTACCTCCACGTGGCTTAGTGCGAACACCGGTCTCCTTGTATTCTTTAGCCGTACTAATTAGAACAGCAATCTTCCGAGCTAATTGAAATTAATTCAAGTCATATCGGCTTTCATCGAGGTTTATGTGGCTGGCTGTTGAGGCCTATTCTGGCTTTTATTTTAATCAACCCCTAGCAAGGCAACTGATCCATTTAATCTAGCAATCGACTAGTGAGGCCGCCACTAGTGGAGAATCAACCAATAACAGTACATACGATTGAAGTCTCCACGGTAAGCGGTCTTTTTTTCTCTCAGTTCTTCCTGCTATGCATATCAACAAATTTACTTATATGAGCATTCTATTCTCGCGAGTAGATTAGCTTCCTATTTATATTGCATTTTCCATCATCAAGGCGTCTCCGCGTTTAATCGCGGAAGAAAGATTCTGAGCTAAAATTGCGCGGCGCCAACGGTTTGAGTTGATATAGCCGCTAATACGAATGACAATGCCACGTTCACGCATCACTTCATTTAGATTGATCAACCGGTGGTAAAACCACGCCCCACAAGCACATAATGGACTACCTATTACCCGCCCTAGTATGTAGATGTTATTTTATAAGTCTCGGATTATCGATTATCAGCTATGCTGTTCAAAAATTACAATGGCATCGGATTATAAATCTATAAACAATCTCTATCAAATATCGAGGTGAGTGAACCCATTTCATCTTTTTGTTTGCTGCAGTTTTGATCAACAGAATGCATCCATGCCCATAAATTCATTCAAATCCAAATAAATAAGGAACACGTGGTCGTATAGCAACACAGCAATATTTGAAAATGTTTGATGTCTCTGCGTACAGGATGCGCTGTAATACCTGTTGGAAGTCTTGATGCTCGCTCACATCCGTACGAATTTGTGGCTGTTCTTGCTGTGTTCATCGTTAGCCCATCATAATCGGCAAGCTACGATGTGTAATGTGTAATGTGTAATGCTGATGAGAACATCTTCTGATACCGAACAAGGAATAATGTTGACCAAAATTGTCACATATTTTGTGCGTGTTCGTTCATCATTCTATAAATCTAATATATAGCCCAGATCCACCTATTTAATAGGTGAAATAATTCGAGGCGGATGAGATTAATTAAATGAATTGCCGCTTCGGAACTTTGACGAAACCTTAACAGAGAAGGGAGGGTTGAACCTAACCTTCCATGAACGTTCTTTGCACGAGAGGAGATGTTGATGAACACAAAGGCAATTATGAAATGATAGGGAAAAAAACAAATAATATTAAATGTTCATATCTAGGTATCTCCTACAACTCCGCCTCTAGCATCTCCAACAACAACAAAAACAAATCTTCAAAATCTCAAAGCACATAGCACTGCACCGACTCATATCCGGATATCCCCTACGGCTCATCGCCACGGGATCTCCAGGGCCATCTGTCACACGCAATAAAATTGGGGCAATAACCTAGAGCTTCTCGTTTTCAAGTTGGCATTCATTGCTTTCACACAAAGATTTCAAGGGGGTTACCCGGTTAACCGGTTAACTGTTATTCTTATTGAAGTACCGGTTATATCGGTGGTACTTCACGGGCCGAAGCGGATTCGAAGCTCTCGAACCATCAAGTCTGTAAACAAAGATAACACCCGCGCTTGGCATTAACCTAGCAGCCATCTCGCTCAAGACTATTCATGAGTCATGTCTGTTGAGTCAGAGAACTTGAGCTGGAAGACTACGGCGCGAGTAGATCCGATTATTCTACTCGAGTTGACGAGTTATTATCATTCAAATTATCTTCTCAGTTCACCTCAGTTCGGCATCGGCAGTGGTGAGTTGATGAACAAGACAACTAGTGAATTTCTCAAGCACAAGCACAACAAGTCATTAATCATTAGTCAACCGAGAAATACCCAAGACTATCGGCAAGGTCTTAAAAAGGAGTAAGCCATCAAATGGCATTAGAAGTGACGATGACGGCGCAATGGCTGTTCTTGGCCTCCGTCATGATACATATATCGTGTGAGCTAGAACTGAGTATACCATTAGGAGCCGGTGAGGAAGGGGGAGCTTTGGGGTTTTGTATGTTCTGTGAGTTTATTTAGATTCTCAAATTCTTGCAGACGAATCTACTGTCTAATCTATTTCTCCGATGCTGTTGAATTGGAATTGGAATTAAAGCCAACCATAATACACATCTGATCCTTTCTACGGATGAATAGGGACCATCATATTTATTCCCGTCTAGCGCGTCCGACAGCTTAAATTCTTCTACTTCGCATGACACAATTGCCAAGCTCTACTAATATCAGCCGCCCACTGAATGAATCAACATCAACAAGCCCTTTTTATCAGAGAACTTCGGCCGAAATTTATAGAAACAGGTAACTCCGGCAAAGCATTGATGAATGTTGCAAATTTTCGAGATGTTCTTCTGGTTCGGATTTTAAAGTGCATTAAAAGCTTCCGGCGCAGTAATCTTCACCACTACTCCTTAGCTGAAAGATGTTATAATTTCGGGCCGCTAGGGACAGGACCGAGATGACGGTCACTTCAAGCTATACAAATGATTCTTCGAGCCGAGCTCGAAACGGCCTTCTACTGAATGAGCTTCCTGCGTCCTCGCCGATGATTAGGGGCGGAAACTCGGAGTATCATTTTCTCAGTGGCAAATATTTTGACATTTTGAGGCTTGGCCGTTTCCAACACTTACTAAGACGTGTTTGTTTTGTTGTTCTGGTTTTCGGTTTCAAAACAATAGCCAGCCGACGGGGTGGATTGGTAATAGGAGGCGTATGTTCAGTGGCTGGCATGCACGCACGGTGCGTAATACCTACCAAGGTTTGAGAATACTGAGCCATGTAAATCAGCCATCAAGGGAACAGGCTTCAGCATCTTATTTTCTGGAAAGAAGGATTCTGTATGTACCTTTGACTTATCTGTACATGTTGGCGATGTCTATAATAGGCAAACACGTGTTGTACACGTTGGCTCTAAGAGTCTAATTATCGTACGTGAGAGCTTATTCTCCGCACAAGAAACGCCCAAGAAGTAAACTCGTTTATGTTTTTTAGAATCCGCATTGAAAACATGCGTATCAAGTGCTAGACTTGATGTTGAATCGAGTATGAGTTTAGCGTCAACAGGCTCTTACCAGCATATCGGATCCGATTCGGCGTATCTTATAGCGCATCGTACTATCTTGGATGAGTTAATTTCTTGTTGTTGGATTGGAGTTTCATAACCGTTGTCGTATAAGCATCACACATCAAATCCAATTGGAACGACGGTTTTCCATCCCCATCAACGCCATCTCGTTCGCACATCGCCGCGAATGTCAATCAGAAACAAGCAAGTGAAATATTTACACCGTGCTGTATCAAGGCTTTAAGTGCGATCGTATGATACTAAATCGTACCATATCTAAATTATGGCTCGTTGCCACTTCCAAGTAGTGATATTTTACATGACTCATGTTTTCTAGCTCCTGTTGTATCTCCGGTTGCTCCGAGTCAATTCAATTTGAATTCAAGATTTTTATTTTTATTTGACTGGCAGACAGCCCTAATAATATTCGCATATGAATTGAACTTCTATAACAGATTGTCCGAGTGGAACGGTTTTAACTTTATAACATGCTATTTACAGAGCCCATACGAACATGGCGGTTCCAAGATAGAACCACAGTGGACCCCGATTCTTGGCGACATCCAGCACGCAAAAAGCACGCAAATTGACAATATGATAACCTTTAAGCTAATATATGTACCATCTGTCATAAATATCTAGTCGATCTCAGAATCGCCTGGCTGTCATGAAACGTTTTGTTTTGTTCTTGTTGAATCTGCAACGGTCCCAACTTGACAGGCCCCCAGTCAGTTCCAAATTCCTGGAGATTCCGACTCCAAAGATATAAAATAATAAAAAAACACATCAATTGTGACTCATAGTATGTATCGGGGTCATGAATCTTTTGAGCTTCTAATTATCCTTGTTTAAAGGACGATCTCAAATCGCCCTGACCAGTTCGCTTGAGCGATCTTCCGGAACGAATTCGCATTAGATGGCTCAAACAAAATCAATAGACCGGTAGCACACACCATCAATTCAACGATCGATTCTCTCATTCTCCTGTCTCGGTTTAATCTAATTTTGCCCAATCATCTACGATTTGAGATTCCGAGTTTTGTTCGCTCTGGGGCCTTCTGGAGCTGATAACTCTCGAAAGTAAGAACAAGGGCGGTCACCTGGGCGCGCGCTCGAAAAGCCCATATAATTTTTGCTACATATTATGATAAGTCCAAACGTTTCTGCCGATATCATGTCCCGAGAGTTATTCGTCCTTTCGCCCGCCCTTAAACTTTAGAGCGCGCCGCGCTAAATCATAACACGATCTTCTCGACTTGTATATATTTCGTGTAACCCTATACCCTAATAACCAAATCTTGAAACCCTTCGCCCTGTACGCTATCAGAGCACCAACAAAAACTGCGGAGAAACAGGTTGCGTGTGTGCGCAACGATTGCCGCAGGGTCATATGATTTGGGTAGACTTGTGGCTTGTGTCTTCTTCTGGACCCTAAATTTGGAGCGCGCTCCAAACGAACTATCATTCACCGGGCGCACGAATTAGATACGCAGTTTACTGTTGACTACGCAGCTTTTTAATATAAGCATGACCTTGGTTTTTTTTTTATTCCGGAAGGGAAGGAGAAAGAAATGGAAGTATATTATTATGGGGATGAGATTACTGTTTTGAACCGAGACAAAGTCTCTGCCCTCTGCGCAGCAGTTGAACGCAAAATTATTTTTTTTGAATATGAAAAAAGAAAAAAGGGAATGGTGAATTTAAGAAGAAGAAAAAGAGATGAAATTTGAGGGGTTCATCGATTATGGTGGTTGGGATAACTTCTTGGAGTTGTCGCTGTCCGCCGTGAGATCGTGCGTGGAGTGGCGGCAGGGGAAAAATGCCATACGTACATCGTGCGGCAACAATAGTGTGTGTGCACGGGTGTCGGCGCAGTCCGGGGGCGAATTGAATTTCGAAGGAAACAAATACCAGGAAACCAGAAAAAGCCATTTCCATCTCACTAGAGCGCACATAGCTGAAATGTAATTCAGTGCATATTACGCAGAGCCTTCAGAAGAACCACACAGCCATGAACCACAGCATGCACTACAGCAATGAAGGTCAGGGGGGCTGATGCATAATCTTTCGTTTATTTATTTTTGCTAGTAAGGTAAGATGTGATAGATTGCGTTGGAATTCCATAAAATGATGATGATGATGGTTTGATAGAGGTACTCAGGCTGGCAAGACAAAAGTGGGACAAGGTGAAAGCTTTATTTGGACATATGTAAATAGTACAGAACTTTAAGACAGCAACAATGGAAATGTCAATTATGACATTATTATGAACGATGAGCCATGGGGGTTAGATGATCTTGATAAGGTGCGCTATAGGGTACATGAAGGTAAAAAGGAAAAGGAAAAGGAAAACGACGGTAGAGTATCATACGCGTCGTGGGTGTAGTTGTAATCTAGATGTGATAACAACGAAATAACCAGCGTGTGCCGGCACGAAATGTTGGAGTTGGGAGTACGATTCGTTTATAACTAGACACACGTTAGACGTGTGTGGGATGCGTAGATGAGACAGATAAGAGATCAAAACGAAAGAGAGAGGAAAGAAAATAAAAACAGGAAATAAGAAACGTTTGAGGCGGGAAAGATTGGTGTGGAGTGGAGGAGGGGGAATGTTTCGGAGTGAGCAAGACAAGAGACAAGACGTAACGATGAGAGAAGAGGAAGTGAACAAAAAGAAACAAAAGGTTCATCCGGGGTCGTTAAATACGTTATACATGTGATGTAAACCACATTGAGGCGAAAGAGGAAGATGGAGAAAACGAAAAGTTCAAGGAGACAGACGTAGTGGAAGGGAAGGGGGGGAGACAAAGACGACGACGACGACGACCAAAGGGGTGTGCGTGTGTGCTTGTGGCCCCACCACAGCAATAATAGCCAAGCCGGTGCGTGTATCACACTCGTCTATACCTACATCTATCCAAGATGCGGTGACGAGTGATGGCAGTGTAAGCGGTAGGCGAGCTCGACGGAGGCAAAAAAAAAAAAAACCAGCAGCGAACAGGAAAAAAAAACGACATGGCCCGGGGTATACGTTGTTGGAGAGTACCAGCATGACGAGGGCGCAGTTGGATATTTTTTTATGATTTCTGAGCAAATTTTTTTTTTTTGCGTTTATGTATGACGACGATGACGACGGCATCAGAGGCGACGATGGCGAGATAGGTGACACATGGTCCGCGAGCGAATCGGGAAACAGATATTTGTGTTCTTAGTACCATGGTGGCCAGTCAATAACCAAACGAGACGATGAGTCCGATCGGAAATAAAAAGATCATTTCAATGTTGAGCATGTGATCATGACCTTCTCGACGACGTGTAGTAAGTCGACGAGGAGCCTGAAGGTACGTTGAGAGAGAGACCTAAGGCTGACGATGAAGAGGGCCCCGCAGCACGCGCATCTCTAGGGATGGGTCTTCTTGACGACGAGCTCGAGGAACCAAACGCAGGAGACGATGGTGGGGTGGGTAAATATTCTAATGAGATATTAGAATACGATGAGGAAGATGATACATATGATGATGACGAACGAGAATAATAGTATTTATCGTCATCGACGGTAGGGAGAGGCACTGGCCGCATTCTTGGGGCACTGGGAGTCTTTGGAGGTGCCATTGATGATGATGGAGCATAGGGAGAAGACGATGAGAAAGACATGGATAGACGTGCAAGTTATGGTTATGTGGTCAGATGATGGGTGGATTGGGAGGGCAAGCCAGAGCTTGGTTGGATGTGAATCAGAGAGGGAGTTATATAGATTTCCAGGTCGTAGGGGCGAGGAAAATCATGAGACGTATACATCGTGAGTTATATATACGGGAGAGAGAAAAGCACCAAAGCGAAAGGCAGAAAGCAAAGCGCAGAGAAAAGTGACTCGTGAGGGAGAGGCCAAGTCAGAACAGGACCTGTTTTCGGTGCCGTACAGCTTTTCCCCGTGAGACTTTTTGATAATACGTTGGAATATTAAATATTGTTATAAATATTTTTTTAAAGTTTGGCGGAACAATTAAATTAACCGCAAAATCGACAATTATTTTTAATTACAAACCTTTATTTCCCGCTTTGCTAATAACAGATTGATCTACGTGCCAGTAGCTTGGGTTGCATCCTAGATCGATCATTGTGACTATTTTACGTATACTTTGAAGTTTTAAGGCTTCAGAAGTCATCGCAAAATGCTCTGTAAGGCTCTGTGCCATTGTCTGCGCTGTGTAGCGGCCAGCCTCGTTGACGATCTCGACCTGCTCGATACGCGTCACTCTGGCAGCATCTTTAAGACCTCTGACGTACCAGTCGAACTTCTCTTCTCTGCTTCCCTTCTTTCCCTCTTTCATTCTTTCTTTTTTCCTCAAAAAAAATAATGAATTAAGTAGTGATTTTGCAGCTTAGAATTCAGATCCTGCCCTAATGACGTCAAGAAATCCCGACGCAAGCTGGAAAACTATTGGTTATAATCGCCAATTCATCGGTCAGGTTGTTCGCCTTCGACATTCTGGGGCTTCAAAACAAACAAGAAGACATCTGACATTGCTCTCCGAACCAAGAACTTAACTCCGGCATGGCTACCTTCCGGAGACCCATCGAGCTAAGTACAAGGAAAGGAGCTTTATGTGGAAAATATGAAACTATGTAACCTAATTTGGCTCTCTGCATGGAGGACATCATGTATTCGGGCGGAAAGAATCGGAAAGGTTGACTGGCAGGTCGACGACACCTCGACGCCAATTGGCCCGCATGCCGAATTATGAAGTCATTTGTTTGGTACTGTAGCGTTGCAGACTGTAGACTACTAGAAACTGATATGATATCAACTGGCGCGCCACATAGTATACACGTATGCTTACGCTTAGGCTGAGCGTATTTTTTCATTATCGAACAACTGTGATGCTATGTGTACATACAACAGATCATTTTGACCGCAATCCTCATCTTTTTTTCGTTTCCCGGACCAGATCAAAATTCCGGCTAGAAAGGCGATCGTTGGTTATAATACTGAATACATACATACATACATAATTCAAATCTGGTCTAAACACATACATATCAGAAGGGCTCAGGGGACATCTACATCAAAGTTCATTATCATCAGGTAAACCGCAATGTGGGGTCCGGCACAAGCGCAAGCTACTTGCAACGGCTGTCACGGTGTCAGGGCCAGAGAATTGATAAGGTCGATCTATAATTGAATCCTAGGCCTTCCGTGGTACAGAAGCCGGAAATTCGGAGTAAGCTCAGCTGCCTTTTTTTTTGCCACTGAAAATTTCGTTGTACTAACGTGCTGATAAAATTGAATCGACTGACAGCTGTCTGGTGAATAATTTTTGACCTCAAACAAGTCCAAAGTTATGACGAATTGTACAAAATCCAATAGTTTCATCGGAATGCCATGTTAAATAAGCTTTTTTGCATCCAACACGGAACGCTCAAGTATGTACGTCGGTGGCTCAAAGCCAAGCCTTAAAAAATAGACTAACATTTCAAACTTTTTGACTTCATAATTTCAATATGAGGATGCAATAAAAGTTTCACTGAACTAGTCCGCGCGCGCATGTTTCAGAGTTTGACAGGTAGTGAATTGTTACGTCCTATCAGCCTCTTTTCCAGTAGAGGAAATTGTGCATGAATCATGTGCGCGCTGGATCTGACTCGTTCTCAGTAATTTGTCTCTTTTAGGTTGAAACAAAACTTACAATTTCGGCGACGTCACTTGTTCGCAGCACGTTGCTAATACGTCCTACTATATGTTCCTGTCGACAAGGCTTCTCGGATCTGATGCATGTAGTGGCGTTCGATTGCAGAGCGCCCCATTAACGCTATAGCTAATAAATAACAACTTGTAATTATTTAGGACAGATAATAAATTTTTGAAACAATTCCGTACTTGCCTCAAAACGATAGAGGGGTTTCGTCGGTGTTCAATCATTTTTCGAATTAAATATCAAAGAGAAAATATATCTATTGCTTTGAATAATATCTTTCGTGAGGATAACAAATTCGCTTAAATTTGTACCCTCTAAAAATTTTTACTTGTGTTCCCTGTCAAGGTATGAACTCGTTTTGCTATTGGTCATCAGACTCTCACTCTAAATATACAAAAAGCCGCTGAACAGTGAATAGGCAGACCTCTGAGACTCCTCAGACTAATCCTCGAGACCAAAATAAAATGTAATCCGGGAGATTGTGCCGGCCCGTTTGACGAAACGAAACTTAACACTGCCAATGTAATTCGGAAAATTGAAAGCCTGTAGAAAAGGCCAACAGTTGAACAAGCAATCTTCCATTTGAAAATTTGAAATTGGTTATTTAACCAGACTAATACCTTTTGAATTTTTTATTAGAACCGTTTATAGAAAGATCATTTTTTCAAACAGGTTCTTCGAAGTTGAATATTGAATGAACCCAGCTTATATAAATTAGACTAAAGAAGCATTCGGACGCCAGGAACAAGTCCACAAGCCTATGTCCTTGCCACGATTTCACATTACGAATGACGTATGAAGGTTTTTGGGATCTTTTCGGTTGTTCAACGTTATGGCATTGTATTGAATCAATCGCGCCGCGAAAAGAGAAGTGCAATTCTCGTTAAGCTTTATTACATGCGTACCTGTACTAGTACTTGTGATTTGAAAATATACTTCTCAGCAACTGCAATAACTTGTTATTTGCTTCCTTTCTTCTTGCAGGCACTTAACAAACTGCGATCGGCGGTTTTAGAACTATAATAAAGAGGTTGTTTCAACTTGTACCGCTGGCACCAGCACTAGTCCAGGGCAGCCTGAGGTGGCGTAAGCTCCTGTCAAATTCCGAGTTGATACTACTACTAGTAAGCGCCGTCATTTCTTGTTCACTTCTCAAATACCACCACACTTCTTTCTCGTGAATGAGCTCCGCTATCACTATTGAACGGATCTATTGTCGGGCGAATTCACCATGTATGAAAGTTCCCGTTCCCAGTTACTGACCCCTGAATGTCTGGGTATCCCATCAAACGTTCTGAAATAGCTTTTCGAATTTCCTACTCCAAATACATTAGTGTGTTATAACGTTGTTTTTTTTCCTTCCTTCTGCGTTATATTTACCGTGATCGATTAAGCGACGGAACGGAGCTTGGTTTTCCGAGATGCACCCTGTTGTACCTGAACCCAAAGTTCGTGAGAGCCCGATGAAAACAATCATAATATAAAACAAAAATTCGTATAGATGAACTGCTGAAACAAGTATAAGGAGCCGATGACGAGAAAGGATATATTAAAGCGCGCACCAGTTCTTCAAGATGGGTTAAACTAATTCGGTGAGTATGAAGGAGACAACAACAAAAGAGAAGGAATCAAATTCTTGTTAAGTGTTTTACAAGTGTTTTGGTTTTGAGAACCTCGTTTCATGGCAATCCGATTCCTTGCGACACTGCAATGCTCCGAGGTTGGGGGCGCTCACCTACAATTCAAATGAACACCCACGAGTATACAAAGAATGACATCCGGAGCGGGATAATAACAAGAGGGTTATTTCCGGAACAAGCATAAGCGGGCGGACCAAAAGGAAGGGAACTAACTCATTTTGGATAATCGGTGTAGTTTCTTCGTCGTTTTTTTCTATTTAGTTCCGCAGTAATCCAGTTTATCATCTTCCCATCGGAGGAATGAACTTTAAATAAGGGACCCGAGATGGAATTGACATCGCTTGTGAGCTGAGCGTCAGCACTGACCAATAGAGAGGATTCTCTTTCAACTTCTGACAGTTATTTACTTAGTAAAAAATCTCACTAGGTTCTATGTAATTATAAGCATTTTAACAAGAAGTAGAATAACAATGCAATGCACCGTGCGTGCCTGGGAATCGGAATTCGGAAGATACTGGTCTAGAGCTCGAGAATCTCCTCACTAAATCAATGTTTACTCACTTTTTTCTACAAAAATAGGGGTTAATAAAGTGTTCTTCCGCCGCCATGTAATACTCCCTCACGCATTGTCATAAAAAAGACGAATCATCTTTTGGATTGAGCGATGGATGTTAGACACTTTGCCATTGGCGCAAATTGAATCCGTCCAAGCACAAGAGCAACAAACGGATGATCCGGCAAATCACACTCAGAATGGCTTTCCGCCGGACGGAAAGATAAAGACTTATAAGTGGCTGCGCCGCTTTAGCCCGGATAAACATTCATAACCTCATGTGCCACGTCTAAATCTTCGTTGTTTTAAAGGGTATGAACCGCACGCGTGATTGGCGGACTGTCTGTGCAAAGCGAAAGGCATCGGAAACTAGGAACCAGCGCGCGGGGACACTTATGCTCGGGAGAAGGGTCTGGTGCCAGATATTAACCTGCTTTCAAAAAAACATCAGCAGCTGTATTGCATTTTGTAAAAGGTATGATAACCATCTTGGCATCAGCGCACCAAAAGCAAGGATTTTTCAAATATAGGATTAGATCATCCACGAGTTCAATGATTTGGTTAATTGGTTAGTCGGTGACTCGGAGGAACGATAGTGTTTCTGACACATGTTCTTTTCAAATGATGTACGTGAAACGGGGAAGTGATGGTGGTACATTATGGATGGAGCATGGTGGTACACATGAGAAAGGAAAAACATGACTAAGGCAGTAAATTAGGTAAGCTCTCCCCACGAAACGGACTGGGAGATAAGATTAGATTAGGAAAATTCTCCGACGCGCCACATGACACCGCGCATTTCAAGAACGAGTTCAACGACGAGCACGATGTCAAAGAAACGAGGCGGAGACAACTTCAGCTCGTCATTTTTAATCAATTTTTTCACGAGGCATCGAAACTTTACGAAATGGTAGGAAGAAAAATGAAAAATGAAAACAGGTTGTTTGGTGGTCTAAACTGCCGTCAGGCGCTGTGTGTTTTGGGCTGGACGATGAGAAGGATGGTCTGGTTGTGCGGCGATGGCTGTAGAATAAAGAGTGAACACGCTGTTGATCGTTTGACCCGTCGCCCTCTCGCCTGAAAGTGCCAATGACGGTGAGCAGCGTGCGTTACTTGGCTTTAGGCTTTGTTCGGGGCGGGTTTCTGCTACTGTCTACGTAGTGTCGGGTGCTGCGCATAGGAGATGGCGGGGGAGTCGGCGGACGACGAGCATGCATGTCTAATATTTATTCTCATAATTAGCTCAACCTTTTTTGAAGCCTTGCTGGTTATTATGCTCACCTCTACTAGTAAGCGCAGGTGTCTCCCAAGGAAAGCGTGGGCCACCAACATTTGGAAGGGGAATACAAGGCAACGTTGGTGTCGGTGGCGGTTGTAATGCTGGTGTGAGAGTGTGAATATAAAGTGACTCAACCGCCGACGGATTATGCTTTGTTGGTACCCGTGATTGGGACATATAGTTTATTTTGTGTGTGAGGTAGGTGTTTTGGAATATGAGGTGATGATCGGAGAGGGGCGATGGTTGAATGGTAACGTTCAATGAACAAGGTCGACAGTGGTGGTTGATGAGAAAGAGTCAGCTTAAGCAGCAACATACAGGTCTTGGTTTATATACTTACAGCCCATAGAGCTCGAAGAAGTCACCGAAAATTATGTAATTTGATAGGGTTTTCCTATTGGTTACCGGTCTTCAAACTCTTCTCTAGCTTGTCTACAGCATAAAGATCCGTTCTGGGTCAAGGACTGTTATTATGGCTTCCCGAAAATAAATTCAGCTGATCGAGATTTAAAGAATCGGCACAACTCGGATGTCGATCATAATCTTTCAAAAACCTAAAAATTAACTATTAAAAACAAAATAATCGTTGGTAGATTAGGCATAGTTACAGGACGGAAGGAGCAAAAGCAATCGGAAATCGAGGTGATGGGAGTTTGTTAGCAAGCAGCTGTGGGCGCCAATGTTTGTGGCAGCGGCTACTCCCTAGTACCTACCATCTGGCGCCAGGGAGAACAAAAAAGAACGCATAATTCGCGGGAGGTGAACACACTATTATATTATTTTTCATTAAGAAGCAGGTTGAGTCACAGTTTTTTTTTTAAAAAAAAAATAGTTCTAATCGACTACTCAAGTTATTATTAGGAAAATAGTTAGTACATCATAGTGGGAATTACATTGAATATCAAGCGCGAACAGAGATGAAATGGTGTATAGAAGTGCAGATATAGATGATATGACGTATGCAAGAGAGGAATAAGAAGATTGTAAAAAGAGTAATAGTGAGACGCGCAAACAACGAAAGCCAGAACAAGAATAAGAGCAAAAGCCTAACACAAATCCAAATCAAACCAAATCCGAGAAGTATCAAGTATTCAAAGTAAAAATGGATGTCTTAAGACATTAAAGAAAAGTAATTATGTAGCATGAGGCCATTCAGCGAAACACGGTATCGAATCCGGCCTATGTCCAATGTCCTGTATTATCGTGAAGAAAAGAGGGGCTCCAGAGCGGGTGAATAATGTTGGCACAGCCTAAGGGCACTACTATATGTATCGATGAACGAAACTGAATTGGGGGATAAGAACGTTAAAAGAGTCCATGTTCATGTAGTCATCACTGACTCATCGTCTCGATGAAGAGTAGTGATACGAGAAAGCGGATGTCGACCTCGACGACACCCCTTGATTATTGTCCCAGTTTCTTGTACTTTGAGAAGGCAACGATAGAGGTGGCGTAGGCAGCCGTTCTACGATACAAATTTAGCGGAAAAACGACATCGAATTAGCAAACAAACTAACGAGGGTTTCCAGGGTAGCCGGATCCAGCGGCGGCGTAAGAAAGAAACAGTGCGTCGTTTTCGTCAGAAAAAGGAAGAGAAACGGTCTTCATATATGGTGCCTTAGGCGGCTGTGGGTTTGCAGATGAGGAATAGTATGAAGTGGATCGAGGAATAGACATCGTTTGAGTATATGTTGGGTTAAGGATGGAGGAGGAAGGCGGGTAGGACGATGACGGGTTGATTAACCTGATCCCTTTATATACCTTGGAGAACAAATTTTATTTTTCAAAAGCGCAATGAAGAATAGCATAAAAATAAAGAAAAATGGTTTTTTTTAAATAAAAATCTGAATATTATGTAATTAAGTAATAATTAAGTTTTTTTTATTTGAGGTTCAAATAATCAATATTAAACTCCTGGTATAGACTGGCAAGGGCAATCACTCGCAACCAATCCGAAGCTGTCGTGCATCCCGTCCCAAATAATACGAGCAAACTAGCATAACTCTGGTAGTTCAATATAATCCTATTTCACAGATTTATTAATTATTTTAGAATTTATTCAGGCGTTCCATAGGGGTGTATCGTTTTATAAAGCTGGTAAATGGGCCTGTAAGGGAGGCTATCTATTACAAATGCTTTCCAGATAATTAAATCCAGGGAGCGAATGGTGTCTATACGTACACCGCCATCTGATCCCTTATGCACCGGAATCGCCTTCGAAAATCCCAGAGCCTTAAAACGATTCTCCAAGAGACCACAGAATTGAAGGGAGAGAAGGCCTGCTCCGGCCTTGAATCGCTCCGGTGGTACAATGTAACAGGAAGGAAGGAATGTCACATCCTTAAAAAAAAACACTATACATTTAGCTTTTCTTCTCTTCCGCATGAAGAACTCGGTGCATTACGAGCCGACCACTGAGCAATACCGAAACCGGAAAAGGACATATTCTAGGCTGACACCGCGTGAGCCGTTTGGGCGGGTCCAATGTGTCTGCATGTGGCGTAATCGCCCAGTTCGTTCACATTCTTGACAGCTCAGGAGGATGTACCATAAGTGGGTCATTCCGCCGCTCATATGCACTCGGAAAAAAAAACGGCTTGAAGGGCATCGCTTACAACACGGGGTTCGGCGCACACAGCGTTCGTTGCCATTACAATTAAGTAAACGTGCTCTTCTGGCCTTTTCTCGAGCTCTTCAATGAAGTGAAATAGCAGGTTGCTGGGAAACAAAACATTATCGAAAGATCGCCGGACATCCGAACGAAATACGAACTGAGCTTTCACACCCCCCGATGCTGAATCCGTTGCCTCCGAGCTGAGAAAGTTCTATAAGTATAAGCCAGAATACAATACCTAATTAGACGTCTTCTTTTCCGCGAATAGGTGCGTCAGAAGCCGAGCTAATCGTAGCTCAATTTTGGGTATCGCGTCGTTTGCCTTGCGTTTAATTAAACCCCATGCAGAATCCATCCACATCCAGATATGCGTTATCAAATAAGATCGAATGCGGTTGAAAGCGATTAAAAATGACATTTGCCATACATATACATATTCAGGTTCGACGGACAGTAGGAGCACATGAAAGATGCACAGCCGTCTCGGCAGTTTAGAACCCCGCATCGGAGATTCGGAGTCTTAAATACAGAACTCTCACTTTTAGGAATTATGAAGTACAGGCCGCAGGCGGCCTGGCCTCAAACGACTTACCTGATTAATCTATCATTCGACAGACGTGCAATTATCGAATATATATATATGCGTTTGCCTTCGGCTCCGATTATTGGAGTAAAGTTGACAGAATAAAGCAATTTGGCACTGACGCAGGCAATTTATCTTTTTCTTCTTGGTCACATGCATTTTTTTTTCTCACAGCCCCCAATTCCATTTATCAAGTCCATACAAATTAACTGATAAGTCGACGACGTGGAGGGCCAATACTTAGAAAAATTGATTAATGCAAAAGCGAACGCAATGAATAGATCACTGTAGCAGTGGGCAAGTGACGGTAGCACTCTTTTATTTGTATTTCCCGTTGCTTCTCGCATCAAACCATCTACTCATAAGATGATGCTCATAGTTAATCCAGCATAATCCAATGAAATAATTAGGTCTTTCACTTTATTAAAGTTATAAATAATGAGAACAAGCCGATTAGCTTATGCCTTATGCATATTACCCTTGGAGAACTTATATAAGTACTATTATGAAGTAGATGCTAAAGAGGCTGTAATAGTAATTCTTAGGCTAAAGAGACTCAATTACCAATCCACTCGTTTCTTTAAACCCGAAGCAAGGGTGATTCTTTTTTTGGGCCATCAATTGGATTTGGCTTTGTTTGTTCCGACCAACTTCAAGTTCGGGAATGACACTCGAGTTATTATTTCAGAATTAATTGGTTCTCTGATCAGGAAAAAGGCTTATTATTGTATAGGGACAAGCAAGTTCATCGGAAGCCAAACGATACTTACCGGATGTTATGGAAAAATGAGAAGTCGGACTTCGTTGTTTCATGGCTTTTGGTCGGTCCTGAAATTCAACAAACATTCTGAATATAACCGCCGACAAGTTTAATTCCATTCTGAATAATTAGAAGCACGTGTATTAAACACAACAAAGAAGTTTATTCAATTAACCAATTTGGAGACAAGAAAAAAGTCGAGGCAATGACCTAACAGTAAGGAAGTTTTGGCTATGATTCATGAAATTGCAGTTACTGGACGTTATCAATATTACACAGCTATTATAAATACACTAGATTTGTCTATGTACACAATAAGCACGTGTATTCACAACAAGAGAATTCATTTAGGTTACCAATTGGGAGACAAGAAAGGAAGTCGAAGGTTTTTGGCTATGAAATTATAGTTACTAGGTGTCATCGATATTCCCCTAGAAACTTCATCGATTCTGACTCCAAAAAGGAAAACATTTGGACAGCCAAGATTGAAAAGGCCGGCTGAAAGAACCAATAGGCCGGGAGAACCAATAGGTGAAAGCTTTACGTGCATCTTTCATTTTGCAAGTGATTGAATCTAATCTGGCATTTTTTTTACTTCTATTTTTGTGGACATAACCCAGACTTAAATATACTATATGAATATCATGTGAAGCGCTTCTTTCGAAGCCGCCGCGCCACAAAGCTGACGAAAAAGAGGCTAAAAGTTTTTTTATGACTGGGTCTGTAATCAAGTTCCTTAATCTTGCTAAAACCACCTGTTCTCCAAGCCCCTAAATGCCTGGTATTCCCATCTTCTTTTCCAAGGGAAATTCCGACGGTTCAATCGGTTAACGTTTTAACCACCAAGTTTAAATATAAACTCGTTCTGACTGGACTGAACAACGGTCCTCGACTCTGCTTCTCTGGGGAAGAGAACAGATTCTGCCGCACTTGAACGATACATTTCGGAAATCTCCTCATTCTTTGTCCAAAGCAATGCTGATGTCGGTATCTGAGAACCGACAAATAGTTAGCGCTATGGTCAACCAATAAAATTATAAAATTTGGAGTGTCATGTATTGAAACTGACCACTGTAAAGCCGGTGTTAGTCCACACAAAATGAAATGACAGATACATAAATACGGATGGTGAGTTATCGGCGCACTGAGGGCGTCATGGCGATAACGCTTCCCCTTCCTTTCCTTTGTTCCAATTTTTTTTTGTTTTTGAGAAAATCAATCAATTTTCGTGCGAAAACTGTTTCGTCATTTTTTGCCCTCTGGGCGGTGGCACTGAGCTTCTAATTTAGCTTGAGAGTAGTGGCGTGACAAACGAATGCGAAAATACCGATGATAAATAATTGATATCCGCCATCCGCCATCGATAATAATGATTCATCGACAATGAAAAGCAATTCAAATTTGCAGCTGAGATCTGGAGAAGCAACCGCACTGAAAATGGTCAAAACTATTTTCAAAACAGTTGGTCACATGGGAGGTCGATTTCTAGGTAGATGTTCAATCTTCATCCTCCCCTACACCAGAAACGTACGCCGACAAACACAGGCAGTATGGGCAGTATCACCAGAAAGAACGATGGTACCACATTGTCGTGGCGTGTAAATGTGATCCCATGGACATGAACGATTCAATCTAAGCAGGTCCCAGTCGGTAAAAAGGTCTCGACTTTTCTTTTCCAAACGAAAGATATATTTGAAAGGTATAAAAATGTGGGTATCATCGGTGAGCAGAATATCATTCACGGATTTGTCAGTGGTGGATTGAACGCACTGGGCTTTTGTAAGTTGGGAAGTACCAAATGCAATTCGAACGACTAAATGATCTTACGCAAAGTGATGGAGTACGTTTACAAATTACAAAAATAAATACACAATTATCCTCGTACAACAAACCTCAAACTCTTCGACGGACAACGCTTTCCGCAACGAGCTGTAGTTGATGTTTGGCCTACGAGAATTTCCCATTTGTTAGGACCGGAGGAGGAAATGGAACACGCCAAATGAGCAACCCGATATCAAGAGTGAAGTATAACAGACGACCTTGCTTGATCTTTAGTTTCCGAATCTTCTAAACGGGGTTCAGTTGATCTGAGCAACTGAGATTGGTCAAACGGGAAACATTACTTCTCTATTAATCGATATCCTACGAGCGGTTATCTCTTAAAGTCTAAGACAGCGTCAGAGCATTGTATTTGAGGTTGCGTTGTGTTTGGTAGTAGGGGATTGCGGTGTCGGATGGATAGTTAAACCGAGAGCATTCCCAGATATTATTATATCCTGCTCAGCTTGGATTGAAAATGGAGGATTGTCTATTTCAACAGCCGGAAGAGGCATGCAAGGCAGTTTAGGAGCGGGGGGAGGTTGTTCGGGGTATGTAGAGGATGGGTCTGATGTGGACATATGAACAGACTCGACGTTCTTGCAGATGAAAAGGTTTTGAGGTATTCGCTCCAGGGTCGGGTTTATAAGGTGGGGTAAAAAAAAGTTAGAGATACGTATATAGCCCCAGGCGATACAGGTTAAGAAGGCTAATTCGCAGAAATAGATCTATTCGGGGCTGTCCATATATGTCATAAGCCTTCATGAAGAACTCCAAAGTGACTTTTTACGCACGGTTCATCGCCCAGCTATGACAAAGCAGGACAAAAAGTTCCTCAACAGAAAAATTGCTGGGTAGGCGGCGCAGCATGACTTTCAGGTATGTATGAAATCAGTTTAGGACTGGTCAGAGTGAAAGGCTATACATGTATGTCAAAATATTCGGCCTTTGTGATATCTTGGGGGTGCCAGTCCGTCGAGGCTGAAGATTACTTGTCAGCGCGGTCAAAAGAATGAAAGTACAAAGCGAACACAAAGGAGTGAAAGGGTAATGGAAATTGTCCGTCTGGCTACTTGTTTTTGCATAGGTGGGAGGATAAGGTTTGTACCTAATTCGTTTGATATCAATCTGCAAGGATTTGGATAGAGACTCTGATTGGCCTGATGCACAATGGGTTATATGAACATATTAACACTAAATCATCCAGCGAGTGATTTTCAGGGATAAAACTTACCAGTCCGTTTGGGTGAACCATATGTAACTGCGCTATTTCGACGATGGTGCTCATATTCGTATTATGTACCAACGGTTCGTAACGGAATAATGTCATGAGTTATCTTCTTCTTCTTCCGGTATATCTCAAGGTCGAGACCAAAAAATAGTTCGCTGTCCGACCGCACGATCATACAACGTCGGTAGCAATGGTAGTCATGAGGCGTCCCGATCCGTTTGTCAAAACCAACTAATGATGATCATAGAGGGTTAACGAAAAACCACATGGATGATGAGTCGTGCAACGCTCCGAGGATATATCATCATCAAGGAAAGTTGGAGGAAGTTATTGCAAGTGTACAGTGCACAAGTGTGATTGGCGTTGGATTGGCGCCAACATCCCAACTCGGCAGCTTGGCAAGCTCCGTTTAGACTTTCAGACTCAGCCTGAGATTTGTTACTGTTTGTGTCTCTTGGCCTGTCCCGCAGTTGTGGCGACAATGTCGTTATCTTAAACATGGTTTTGAGAAATTGAACAATAACAAGACAAACACACAGTAGTCCTCTGAATTATGATCAGATAACCTTGGTAAGTAACTCAATGAAAAAGATGCATTCAATGATAGAAATCCTAGATCCTATGAAAAACAAAGGGGTCGCGCACAAATGACATTTACTCAATTTATATACATTTTATATACTGGATCATGATCAAGTTACTAATATGAGCTGAAAACGACTTCAACTGTAATTTGAGAAATTTATCATCAATCGTGAGGCGCTGTCGATCCTGTGATACCGTGCATATTCATTATTAAGTACTTCATATACGTCTATGTAGCTAGATCTTGTAAAAGCCCATATGCATCTAACAATCAGTTTTCAAAGCCAATCAAGATGCTTTCATTTGATCAACAGCGGGTCTTATGGAATGACTGCTGTGTGTTGATCAACACAGTGGATAACGTGCAACAGCCACTCTGGTGACTGGATCATGTTCGTGTCAAGACTTTTTGGATAAAATTACTATGGTTGGGAAAGCAGTGCAATACAAAAGTGTATATGAAGTTCACGCTTGTCTTTGTAATACAACATACTGAAATTGTATTCAGTCTCACGAGCCTGTAATTATCAACGCCCGGGCCGAATCAACTTAAAGCATGGTCAAGGGGGTACGTAGATATGTCAAATAAATATTGGGTAGGTATAAATCTTCATCAAGCCAGCGGGATCTAAAAAAATAATGAAAAATAACTAGCAGAATCCAGTCAACCTATCTCAGCGTATAGGGAATGAGTAAAACTCACTAATTTATCATCACGATATAATAGAACAGATTGCGGTTGCTGTCCCCGGGTCCAATGACATGGACGTACGGCGTAGTCACTGCTGCGAGGTTCCAGTCTTCTTCTCCTGTGCGGGAGAGGAAGGAGGAGTGGGTAAGCTGCGCGGTGAGTGTGACGTAGTACTCGCGCCTGTAGCCCCAAATACATCAAATTTCTCTATATATTTATTGATCAACTCACCCACTGAAGTAGAAGAATTTTGGCCTACATCCGTCTCCACATCTGGAAGGGCGACATAGGATAGCTTTGGCATGAGTGGGGGATGCGTAGATGTAGTGTTCTCTGGAAGACATGACCCAACAATCCCCTGCACGCGACCGTTTTCTGTGGTTTGATTCGGGGACATTATAAGACGGCGTCGATGGGAAATTTGTGGAATATATTAAACAACAAAGGTGGACTGTCGACGAATGGGAGAGAGAGAAAGTACGTGACGGGGAAGATTTTGGTTTGCTTGTGAAAAGTCTTTTTTAAATCAATTACCTTATTCACTGCCATGTGATGTGAACAGGTATACACAGACCTGCGCAAGATGTTCTTGTCAAAGATCCGATAAGTGCCAAACCTAACAAAGGGGCGAAAATAGCGCAAATGCCATATATCGCTTTGAATATTATTTTATCCCGATCGAATGAGGCATCAAGCCGCTCAAGTAATGCTAGAACTACAGTGAAATTAGTACATTGCCATAACTGTCAAAAGAAAAAAAAACAAATACTCTACAGGTGAACCTTATCGTCCTACAACTATATTCTCGCTGATGATGCAGATTAGCACTAACTATTTGCAAAAAGATGTTCGGGCCATTGAAAGATCGTCGTATCTAAATATATGTTTCCATATGCGGAGAAGGCATTTAGGGTTTAATCATATCTGGCACTTTCCTTAACTATAAAAGCTGACCAACTCTCGATCTATGTTTAAGTGATGTTGTTGCTACTCGGGTGCACTTCAGACTGAGCGCCGGGTTTATGAGATTTGTTCTCGGAAGGATAAGCCAAAGACGATGTCAAGAGCGCTGATTACGTCCGCGCGTCCCCTTTCGTGATGAGTAGATTGATAGCCTGTAAGTTTAACAGAAACTTAGGCTGCGACGAATTGCAAACTTCGTTTATTTGCAATCCTTAGTCCATGAGCTTTTTACTTCTTTTTTACTGCCAAAATGTAAAGATCGTGATAGATGTTGGTGTTAGGTGGACGAGGTGAGATAGCCCTTCCTTTCTACCTGATCTATCAGACATTATTAACATCAATCAGATTGGTGATATCAATCATAATTCTGTTACCCACACAGCTTGTAATAGGTGCGTGCCACATGGCGATAAACTTAATTTATGGGATGAAGCTTTAGCCGTATTTGATTTGGAATGTTGTGCGTTTGAATATAGGTCTGTATTCGCATAATTACGTTTCCGTCCCCGGCTTTTCAAATACCTGAATACTCTGCATAGAATCTGAGATAAATATAATTACACTTCAACGCGTTCTGGCTGCTCAAATCAAGTGAAGCATGCTGCGTCAAAGTACGTAAGTATGACCATCAAAGCGCAGCGACCACGACAACACACTGACTCCAAAATGTCCGCAAAGCTACGATTCGTAAACCCGTGCCAGGATGAAAATCTAGGCCCGTTCGGATTTGCCATTTACTAAATTTGACGTCGAAGTAAACCGAGGAAGACATCTCCCAGAAATGGTGGGCGGCGTGGGTGAATCAATATGAATTTGGAAGGTATAAGATGTAGCATGGGAATCAAATCTTTAGAAACCAGCCAAATAAATAATTTTCTTTAGTTCGCATGAAAAGGAAAGAGAAAGAACAAAAAAAAAACAATGAAATCACGTGCAATTTTCCACGAAAAGTTTCTTTTGAAGGGCGAGCCGAATTCACGTGATCACTACTATGACTTTGTCCTCTCTCCAGGCTTTCTGCATTTCTGCGTTCATTTCATCGTCCTATGTAGGGGGACTGTATATTTCGCAGTCTGGAAGGGTATCATTCACCAAGAATCAAAAGACGTCTCGTGACAGAAATGACGATGCTGTTATTCGCGCACGACTGAAGGCCGTGTTTATCAGTACATGTCTGAGTTGCGGCGTCGTTTATTGGTGTATCTCCCGTGAAGAAAGCGTACGTCCTCATATTTCTATCAGGATTGCAACATATTCAAGTATAATTTTAGCTTACCTTTAATTCTACACTGAAAGCGTTAGGCTTTCTGTCGTCCAAAAACACTCTGAAAGCGCACCTATTAATACTCGTATTATATACTGGCCCATTCGTGGCGTTGTATTTATCCCAAGAACTTCCGTTCCAAAAAAATTGGACTTTTGAAGCCAATATCTGGCCTACTTTCAAAACATGGATTGGGTTCAGAAACCATATTGCTGTACGATGCCAGTTCTTTCTTTTGGGCGACGATGGGTACTGATGATGGCGGTTGTAGGGCCCTGTCTCGGAAGAAATTGTTTTCAGAGCCTGTTTACTTTCCATCGCAAGGATGTCTCACAGAGGATGGTACGAAATGTTGTTTGCGACCCCTCTGTGGTTCGGTGGAGGTACGAGGACTTTCTGCTGGGACTTGATTATCTGAGTTTATTCTCAAACGCTGTGGTAGCCCACCTTCACAATGCATTTGAAATCTACAACAAATTGGGGCGAACACGTCTAGCACTGCAACGAGCCATTGCTATCGCCTGTTCGTTTTTAAACTAGTTCAAGATGTCATATGGCTCACCATGACGTAGTGATCCAATTTACATATACCACGCTGTTTGGAGCCTATGTTTCTTTTTTGTTCCTTAGAACAGGTACGTTATGTCGTATATTTATACAAGACTTTAAAGTTTCAACTATTCTTAGAATCTATTTTACCTTCCATTTCAGCCCATATTGTCGCTAATGTGATGGGCCTTCCAGCCCTCCCCACAGAGTTGAAAGAACACCCTAGGCATAAATTACGTATGGACATTTTATTTCCGCAGTCCTTCTTTCTTTGACGTAATATATTTTCTCTCAAGTGATCATAATTGGTTATGTCATCGGTATTGTAGGGTTTATTTCCGCACTTGGACCTTGGACCTCATGAAAATATCATCCCGAGCGGATCTACCAAGATCGGCGGTCCTTTTTTTATTAACCGGGAACTTCATAAAATTCCAATCATAATTGGATTATACCTAGTTCATATCAACAACGACGAATATAATATCTGACGGGATTACGTGCGAAATTGGGATGTGTGTAAATGAAAGCCTTCACTATAAGCTTCACTGGTCTAGCCGACGGTCCCGTTCTGCCTGAACACATCAAGCCTGGAATGGAAGTGATTACTGGGGATTATCAAAGACGGTCCTCAAAATTCTCAAAGAAAATTTCCTGGTCAGCAACGAGGTTTCGGTGTGTTTCACATTACTCGTTTGGAGGGAAAGATATCACTTGGCAACGCCCACGAGGATGAATTGCCGGAAACGGGCCGTCTACAATTACAACGGAGAGTTGGAGGACTTTTAGCGGGACTTTTTTGTAATTGTTTGCTTAAAATTTCAGCGCAAACATGTTCTGCAGATCATTTGCGACTTGCTAGCCTCTATGTCAAAGGCCCGAAAAAAACGAGGCGTGTGATGGCGCCTAACTGCGGCTGGCCGGGGCCGCAGTTACGTAAGTGTTCCTCCTACCAGCAATACTTATACGCTCTGTCGACGTCAGAATTCACGCTTCCCAAGACATCCCCACAATCAATCGAGATGGAGCCTCCTGTATCGCCTAATCGCAGTCGCAGTCGCAGCCATCACCGCCATCGCGATCATGACGGCTTTGCTTCTGCGCCAGTTACGCCGACTTCTAGATCCCCGCCAGCGTCACCACGTAGAACTTCCAGGGACAGAACGCCACAACCTCAATCTCAGCCCCAGCCACAACCACAAACATCGTCTAGACGTCCTTCTACTTCTTCTCGCCAGCAAGTACATGTGCGTAGCAACTCCCAAAATCATTCACCACGTAGTGGCAGTACAAGTCGGGATGGAGAGCATCGTCATCGACCGACAACTTCCCGACGTCACACTACTCAAGTGGTTCCAATAATAGAAACCCGTGTGCGTGCGCTGCCACCAATCCCTTCATCTCGCGAAAGGCATGAGGAGAGACTAGAAAGAGGTGAAAGCTCCAGCAAGTCTCGCCCAAAACGATCCCATTCAACGCCTGCAATTCCAGCTCAGAAGAAGGATGGCCATATTCTCATTCCTGTTCCCATACGCACGCACGATGCACAGACCCCGCTTTACGTCAAAGCACCAGCGGGCCAATCTGTAGACTTTGTGGTCAGTATTGTTTCGCTCCCGACGATGTTTATTCCGGTTACTCATGTACTCATGCGTCGCCGCAGTTTTCTCCTCCCAAAAAGAAAGGGCTCATAGAAAGGTTATTAGACAATATAGAATGGGAGGACAAGACTCCTTTCGCGGACAAACCGTATCGGTACCAAAAACCTCCGACTTCACCCGTCTCACGACCTTTCTACAAAAGGCTTTTATCCTGATTCCTTTGCTTTTGTGTGGGCGTGTTGTTGAAATCTATACGATACCCTATAGTTTGCTGTTAGCAAACCTCGTTTATTATGTGTATGTATTATCTTCTTCCCGTTTATTGTATGTTTAGTATGTGAAGGACCATTATCGAGAACATGTGATGTTTTTTTTGGTTTTTAATTGTTTTTCGAACTCCCTTGAATTGATCAGGTTTATGAGAAATGTGATGCAAGAAGACGACTGCCGCCTAGAATCAGTTTGATTGCCACACTTGATGTGTGATGTGGCCGTGCCCAGGTATGTGCTGTTTTATTAGGAACGTTTTTATCAATTACTAAACGTCCGTGTCATCCTTGATTTTCCGAGATCATATTCTTCTTCTTGCTCCAACCGTCAACGAGAGATTCGCCAAGGACATACTTCTTGCAAAGGCTGTTCACCCCTGAAACTGCATAGAATCACCAAACATTCACGCTATCTCGGCAGATCAAGGTGTACGAAATGTCATATACATTGCCTTGTTATCACATGTGCGTTGAACTAGTGACGATAATTGGGCAATATGAAACATGAAAGAAGTGACGGCAAAACCCTAAATTATGGACGAATGATGGATGCTTTCTTTCCAGCTCACATATTAGTAAATATAGGTCACATGCGGATGGTAATTAATCAAATTTGCTACACAGGCGGATATCAACATTTTTTTGCTCTAGTCAGACAAAGAAACACACAACGAGTGTAGACTCACGCGGGCAGGGTGACAATCGCTCTCGGACAACGTGTAAGGAGAAGTCCTTCGTTCATCTTGTTCGATCCACCCCTTCCAAGGTTAAAACTCGTGCCACGCTGTATCCTCGTGGGTCTGCGCCTACTAACTCTTTGTTCAGCTTGGCCGGCTTAGGAAGGTGCTCGGATCTATTAGTAAAAGAAAGGGACCTCTAATTGCGACAGCAAAAGAACAGCTTTTGTCGGAGTATTTATGACCGCGCGATGTTGGACGACGGCGAAAGGAAAACTTTCGCAGACAGACTACCACGAGTGTAACTTACAACCTCTTCCAAAGTACCACAGCGGTGCGGCGCGCATTTCACTTTCAGAAAGAAACACATACGTTTTTTTAATACGGTGGTTTTTTTTTCTCGTTTTTTCTATGTTTAGCGTGAAGCTAGGACTTCCCGGCCTTCGTGGCGTGCCATATTGTTAAATCGAGGGGTGGGCGTTATCCACGAGCCGGTAGAATCTCGTCGTTTTAGGAAACAAATCTCAGAATAGGAAATTTATCCTCACGAACGAATGTGATTATCTTCACGTTTATGGCGTGGTAGTCACAGTACTCGTCGAAGAACTGCGCACGGAAAACACGCGGTTGTCGCATTGTTTCATGCAAATGTATTGCACTGCCAGTGGTAAGTCAAAATGTTCGGTTTTTGGGGGTCGTCGTATGAAAAGAAGCCGTTTTAAACGGCAATTAGCTGCCTAGATGCTTCGGCGGCCCACCTTTTATCACCTTGGAGGCTTTTTGAACGAAAAGTACTTGTAACATAAGCGGGACCGGCTCAACTAACGGCATTCGGTGAAGTTTCATTTACATTACAAACCCGAGGGAAAAAGCAAATAATTTACTCCTGACTCCGCAAGTGATAATCTGAGTGATCTCGCTCCATATAAATACACACTTCATGGCTCTCTAAGCTTTTTTACTATTCTTTCCCCACTCGGCTGAAGCCCGTCTACCTTGTGTATCGATTGAGTGTCGATCCCCTCCCCTTCCCCCTCCTCTCACCCCTCACCCCTTCACCTTTTCTTTCTCTTTCCACTTGTTGTTTGTGACGATGAAGCACGAAAAAATCATGAGATGGGTGGAAGAAAATGTGGACGCCCCGCCCCCACCTTCGAACCCTACTAGTCTTCCCGACGATTCAGCGTCGACTGTATATCCCGAGTCGTCCGTTTCCAATCCCAATGCTTCTCGATACACCGGAAGGCGCCACCGCTCTCCTTTTTCTTCGTCTCGAGCTACATACCCACCCGCCACCTATCTTGAGAGGAGACCTTCCTCAGCGCAGGCGCTTTATACTAGAGATCAACAGCCACCGGTTCGAAGTAGACTTCATTCCGTCTCTGCTGATACTCGCTACGTGGCCCCTCAGCCACAACCACAACCATTTTTGTATGCGTATACGCATTCAAAATCTAACAATAATCCGACGTATTATGCCCCAGCGTCGGCGCACTATAATCGGGCCAGCAGTCCCACTCGTGCACCGTACGTCCCGGCACAACCGACCACAGGACCATACCGTGTTTCTCCAAGCCCAAGTCCACATAGGGTAGAATCGGTAATTCATTTTTCGCATCAAACAAAAATTGCAAGCTTCTGACAAAAAAAACTCTTCTTTAGCGCTCGCATGATGGTGGTACTAGTACCAGACCGCAGTACACCACGTACGCAGCATATCATTCTACTCCTACTCTGGCTTTACAACCCAGATCCAGTACTCCAAAAAAACCACCATTGCTGCGCAGACTTTTTGGAAGTCTTGACTGGGGATTGGCGCCTGCGAGAGCTTCCAGCGGCCAGCACCAACAGCAACAACAGCAACAACAACAACAATTATTATCACAGCAACAAAGGAGCACTTCTCGTTCGTCATCTAAAACCGTCTCGCACTCTCGTTCATCCGATCGAGTCAACGCCAACGTTTTGACCTATAAACCGGCGTCGCGCAACCGGCTTCATTCTGCCGACAACATCGTATACGTTCGAGGATAAATCAACAAATCTCTTTTTTTACTGATCCATGACTATTATTTTTGTTTTTGTGGTTGTTACAATAAGCTCATATTATCTCCGTGGTTAAAAGGATATCATAGAGGAATTCACTTCACCGGTATAGGCCGGATTATTAGTAAAGGAGAGGGATAAAACCCGGCTGGGATCCGAACGTTCGCCGTCGTCCATCCCTTTCCTTTCTTTCTATCTCTCTCGTTACTTTATTCTGTGTCACGAACAATTTTTTCATCGATCTCGAGTTGTCTTATCATCATGTCAAAGATTATGCAGCCATGCAGCATGCTAGTTTTGGTCCATGACTCCCTTTTCTTTCACGAATTGCACCGACGACTGTCCGTGGGTCCAATCGTTCACTAATTCTTTTCTTCAAATTCTTCTTCTACGACCAAGCTTGTACTTTAATCATAGTTGATAGGGGAGGGTCATCTGGTATGGATCGTTGTAAACTAGCGTCCAAAAAAAAAGAAATTGATTTTGTTATGCACGAAAATAGAACCTGGCCAAAAAAAAAAAATGCTCCCGCCAGCCTTGGGTGTGCCCTCCGGGGGAAGGAAATGAAAATCGTGAAGTGCCGAGTTTTGTTTGCTTGAATCACATTGCTTATTACTTCATTCCGGGTATCCGGCTTGTATTACTTAGACCAAATGAAGCCTTTCATGGTCTTAGACAATCGGAATCGCCTTTTGAGACCAGCTGCATAGGCTTTGAAAACCCGAAGGAATAAACTGACAGTCTTCATCGGACTAATATCGGAACCAGATAGGAAGTTTTGTGACCATCAGAATTGTCTCTAACTCCAGCAAAGAGATAAGATTTACCCTGAATATACAGCAAACGGCCGAGCGAATATTACCTGCTGAGTAGGGCAGTCAATCAACAATAGCAGGATCTTTCCAGGCCGCATATATTCATCGTCTTCCACATACACATGAGATCTGACCCTTTCATCCCTAGTTCCGCCGAATATTGATGAAAAAATAATAGGAACGAAATGTGGTGATTATGGCGGGTCAGGAAATCTTGTACGTGGGTAGATCCGTTTGGTAGGCGTGGGCACTTGGTGTGCTGATAGGTCCTTCAACATAGATTATTTAAAGAGATTCTATAGGCTAAAGCAAGATTAGTACCCCATATGGAGAGTTTACGCTGTCAATATCATAGCATGAGAATCGAGGGGTTGGAAGAAAGTACAAGGGGACAAGGGGACAATCCCAGTTTCGGAAGAAGATATGGGAGGCCCGTAACGCAATCAAATCAGAAAGATGTTAAAGAGCTCATTAAAAATGAGGTCTTTCATAATGGCGGATCTCGGATAGCTTCCATTTCAGGTCAACGTAGCAATACGAATGTCACTCGCATCATTAGTAGTACCGCGAAACGCAAACTTGTGGAGGGTGAGCAAACTATTCTGCCAACTGCCCTTCACCTTACTATTAATCGAGGGCAAAGATTTTGTTGCTGATTTTTGTAAACTTGATGCGAGGCTTTCAGAATAAATGGGGGAATTATTTCACAACGTCTTACAAATAAGTCTGAAGAGGGGGCGTTGGAAGCCTATAAAGTTTGGACTGACAAAAGAAGTTGGAAACTCATTATGGACAGGGATTCTCAAGCAATCTTCCATAGAAAAGTTCTCCTTTTTCTCATAACCATTGTTCTTGCATGGATCTTAGCCGAAATGAGAAGATACCGGAGACAGAAGGAAAAAGAGACACCGGGGAGGAACCAGCCCCGGACTCACAAAGGCGGACCGCCCACGAGTGGAAACAATATATAAGGTATGATCTTTGACTTCCTTTTTTTTCGAGTTCCCAGTTTTAAGATCTTGTCAAATGATTCTTCGGAAGTTTCTCTATTTGAATTCTTGGTTGCTTATGACCGGTGAAAGCGGCGGGGTCAATTTGTCATGAGAATTGGTAAGTGATCTCCTCCTTTATTTCAAAAATTACATAGAAGTTAATAAGTGGAATACTTGGAATAGTTGAATGCATTAGCCTTCTTTCCTTATTTGTACTTGTACCGACGATAGGAATCCATTTATGAGAAAAAGACTGTATTCAGTGCTCACTAAAAATATTGACCGTGAGTAAGCTTCTTGGATAGTTACTTGCCTAAAAAGTACGGAAAATATGAAAGTCCGTCACGAAAGGAGAAGAGATAATAAAAACAATGCACACTGCGAATTTGTCGCAGTGAACTATAAAAAAAGCTGCACTTGAAGCGCGTAAGCAATATCTGAGTTTCAAAAATGTTGATTCCCGCGTCGTCAAGTCACAATATTGTCACGCAAACCGTATTTTTGTTTCGTGCAACACTCGCGACTAATTCACAGGTTCGTTCCGAAGAACAAAAAATGTCATTAATAACGGATCCAATACTCGGCGACTCCAACTCCCTCGGTGCTTCAGTGACCTCTCCTTCACTTTTCATGCCGCCCGGGCCTATGCAACCTATGCAACTTCACTTTCAAGATCCCGCCGCCTTCGATCCGGGATTGGCTGAAAGGCCGCAACTCGATCCGAATTCTCCTGAATTGTTCAAAAGCAACATTCACATAGCCCAGCAGCATGTTTTAAGGATCCAGCAGCTAGCTCAGAACGCTATCACAGCCATGTGGGTACCCATAATCATTCATCTTGTGAGAAAGTGGCGCGTTTGGAATATGCTGCTTTTCTCCAGAATACGGCATGGGATACTAATATAACCCCTCCTTTCTGTTTCACATATTTTGCACAAAAATAAACAAAAAGTGAACGCTCTTACATCCTAAATACCAATTATGCTATGCAAGCTTCCGGTAGTCCAGGGCTAACTCTTTATCTGAAATTGGACCAGAGATCCCACTCATTTGATTTTTATAGGAGATATAATTGCCCTTCGACACGCTATGGACGCTTTCACCGAGTTTCTTAAGGACACGGGCGTAGGATCTCTACCACCACGACCGTATGATCCCGGCGCAATGCCTTCAGAAGCTCAGATGGTAGAAGAAATGACTAAGTCTGTTGAGGAACTCTTCGAGAAGCGGCAGCGGATGCAGGAAAACGCCAATGGTGTGGCGAGCTTGCTAGCAGCATCGGAACCTTGGGGAAAGAAGCCTTGAAATTGAAAAACTAATAAAGGAGGAGCGAATGGAAATTTCGGGAAGATAAGGATGATTCAGATAATTGTGCGTTGGAGTAGCGGGGGAGGAGAGGGTTTTTTTTGGTGGCTTTCACGGACCGATCTTGGCTTGTTGGTGATATGACATTGTGATGGGACGAAGCAGCCAGATATAGCCAAGATTCGAAAGCCAGCGTCGTCTGGTCGTTTGCGAGTTCTTTCGTTCGTTCGGAAACGAATACTTTAGGTAGCTCCCAAAATAACAAGGGAAATCGGGAATAGGTTTTTGTGTTGAATGGTTCAAATGACCTGCCTGTTACGATCGACGTTCCCTTTTGTTCACGCAAATTGGCTGATCTCAGATTCGTGATTAGAAGCGCGCTTTATCTAATCAACCACCCTGGAGGCTTAAAAAAAGTTTTCCGAGAAAGGGAGCTGATGCGCTGCCCAGTAAATATTTATGTGTTGCCTATAGAACCTCCTAACCGTAAATGAATCAAATACTAATGTACTGAAATTCCTTCCAGGTGCTTCTCGATGAATCAGCGATTCTTAAGTAAATATCTAATAAATATTTATCAAATGGGGCGCTCCTTTGAATATTTGGATTTCAATTTCATGTTTTCGTCACTCTACTTTAGGTTTAATGTAAAAAAAAAGCACGGGCCCACAAGTAATATGTAAGACAGAGCAATTCCATTTGAAAGACCCTAAGGACCTAATAACACGTGCCGTCCAGGCTACCCTCTCATGTGACGAATCATCAAGACAACCTGCGACTAACGACCAAACCATCATCAATCTGGATCCTCTCGTTTGACTCTAAATTATATCATGATCTAGCCGTTGTAGTTTAGAGATGAGTCGACACTGGAGATTAGACAGCGCAGCTCGGCTCAAAGTTCCTTACATATTAATATGTACTAGCCGAAGAAACCGATCTAAGATCTCCTCTGCTTCGTTCGGCCTTCGGGTTCAAACGGACTGGATGTAAATAATGCATGTGCTGGCGTCATCCAAACGACATTTAGACACGTCAAATCCCTTCAAGGATCCGATAATGCAAACGAGTAGCCATTCTTGGTAATTCAATACAATGCCAAGAACCGCCAGAGGGAATGCTGCTTAAAAATACACAAGAGAGCTCTTCCCCATGCATCTGGTATTTTATGTACGATTCATTAGTCCAATTGTCCGCTCACCCTTATGTAAAAGCAAACTACACATCATTAC
The DNA here is from genome assembly GCA_027605045.1 of Phallus indusiatus. Classification (NCBI taxonomy): domain Eukaryota; kingdom Fungi; phylum Basidiomycota; class Agaricomycetes; order Phallales; family Phallaceae; genus Phallus; species Phallus indusiatus. Next base: position 5,133 of record JAQFWX010000067.1, on the reverse strand, counting down.
TTCTATGATTAGCAGCGATTGGAAATGGCTCCCCGAAGCCAAATATCAGTCATTCTATTCGATGGCGGTTTCTCTCTCTCCCTTTTCGACGTCGGATGGCGAACGGGGTGTTATATTGCCGATGACAACACAATCAGCGCAATCAGTGGTAACAATACGAAAGGCTTTACATTGGAGGGGCCGGTTTAATGATGATGTCAGATTAAGTTATGTATCTGACTTATATAGGATCTGTTCAGTCTGGTGGGAGGTTTTCATCAGTAGCGGAAAACCGGAGAGTTTCGGCTAACATGAAGGCATTACCACGGAGAAGAAGTGGTTTAGTTTTTTATGGTTTACAAAAGAATATTGACGGAAGGTATATGGTACTCCACGTGGGTTCGGAGCTCTTGCATCTCATTCGCTTCTACCATCCGACGGAATCAACCGAGCTGCTTCTTTCCCTTCTACGTCGACTGTGGACAACAATGATAGATCTGTACTGTGAGAGAGCTTGATATAGTGTCGCAGTGGTCAGATCGAGACCTTCTGTTAGAAAGATATGACAAGGTGTTTGGTGACATCTCTTGTTGGACTCGCAGCAATGCAGTATCCGATGTGTGCGGACGAAGAAAAGAAGTCATCGAAAAAGAATCGAAGTGGATCTTTGTTGGGTGTGTTTTGGACGAGTTAAGAAAGGCGAATTTTCTAAACATGCTTTTGTGAACAGAAAAATAGTAGTGTGAACACGATGCAGCGTAACCAGAGAGTGTATGTCTAATTTGAATAAAATAAAATAATATAATGTATATAATTCATTTGAGTCGAAACAATGCCATTCTCACTTACCATTTTATTATATATAATATCAAAAAAGGAAGCAAGGCAAGTACAGCCACGACAACACACCATTGGACCCAAAATTTCATAACCCACAAGCTCCGGCTTCCCGGCTGCGGAGTCGGAGTTTGAAACGTTTCGTAAACGCTTCGGGCGTTATATCAGTGTTACAAAAGGCTGCTATTCTCCAGAACCCGAAGGTTTTTGTGTCCTGGAGAAGACTCGAAAATCATAACTAACCTTCCGAGGACTTATTTGGGTTCAGTATGAGCGTGCCAAAGCCATACTGCAGGCTCATTCTCGCTCGTGGATCGATCTTGGACACACTCTTTCTATACGACAATCCCCGGCGACCCGCTTATGCGACCACGACAGAAGGCCATGTTACCATGCTGTGGTCTATTAATCCCCGGGGCAAACTCCTCGAAATTGCGCGAATCAATTGGGTCGGTGATGCTGAGAGTGGAAATCGTAGCACTGTGCTTGTGAACGGTCAGACGATGCTAGTGGATAATGTCCTACAAACATCCAAGAGCTTTTTCAGAAGCGAGTAAGTGAATCTCGATAGACTGCTCTTTTAGTAACATGATTGTCTTATCAAGCTGAAAGGACAAAACATTTCGTCGCCGGAACAAAGCGTTGTAAATGGAAAAAGACGACACAAGTACTCAGTGGCTCGTCTGGGCGGCTGTGCGTTGGTGCATGGCAATGCGAGGAGCTGCAGTCATCGCACAGTACGACAAGTACAGCCACATCGGGTTCACCACTCGCAATTTTCTACCCCTCACAAGAAAGCCTCTTCAAACCCGAGCTCACCGTCTATCCGGACGGTTCCACAATTGTCGATCATTTATTATTAACGGCCATCCTCATCTCTGCTCAACGGCAGGAATGGCGTGTCGCGCAGAGCGCTTTATCGCATGTTGCGTTGGAAGCGAGTCTTAAAACTGAAATGCGAGGGTTATCACCAAGTTACCCGCAACCGCCTCCGAGCTCGCGCCATCGATCCACCACTGCATCATCACGCATTCGACGCCCACAAAGTGCCGGCACGGTTCGTGCACGACGGACGCCTCCCACAGCTGACCCCCCTCCATATACCAGTATAGACGACAATGGTTTTAATATTCGCCATCGATCATAGTATGTAACACTTAATTATTGCATTTGTGTTTTTGTTTTCTTTGTCTCTCCCCTGTCTCTCTCTATCTTTGTTGTTGTTTGTCTCTCTTGTTCATGTGGAGAAACCTCACTTTTACCAGTATTATTGCTTTTGTTGTACGACTAGCTATAACCATAATGAAATGGCATGCTACTAATGTTTTTTTACTCTACACACCATATGTCGATTTCCTCTTTTTACGTACTACTCCATATATACAATAGGCTTATGCAGAGGACATTATTAAACTTCTTTGCGTGGAGAGGGATATGAACGGACTATATTAGGAGGACTACGACATCAACGGACTTCTTGGAGCCTAATTTAATAATTTGCAAATTCATATCCTGCGACGATGGTCAGAAGAAAAAGCCAATGTGCCAAACCCATTCCTTGTTTTGCCATTATGCACATGGTCTCGACTCAGGCTAGTTTGTTACCGAAGATACTCCAAGCCAAGGACCGACACTCCAAATTACTTAAAAATAAAATCTTTCCTTCCATCTCCGATAAGCGCGGCTGGTTAAAAGTATAAGAAACCCCAAGTCAGATTTTGACCGTGCTTCTTGGTCAAAATGGTGTTCGACAAAAAAAGCTCCAAGACCGTGTTGATCACATGGTAAAGAAGAACCATCGATCTTATAATGCCCAAAAAGATGCGAACAGAACCGAGTAGTGGATGATCCCAACAACCATCGGTTGTGATCCGTGTCGAAAACGCGAACCAATATAAAAATATGAGGTTTGGTGGGTTTATGTTTATGCCTCGTTGCCCCGCCGCCGCCCTCTAATCTCAAGCGATATACTCGAATTTTGCGTTTGGTCCCAGATAGACACGCACACCACCCATTCAGATGACATATCGGAGATCGCCGCAGCTTCCTTGACTGATTGGAGAATCGCGACTGTTCTATTGTATCCGAGGCATGGAGAGCCAATAGAGGGCTCTGAGGGTGTGTGTGTTCGGGTAAAGCGAGTACGTGGTAAATGCAGCAGAGTCAATCAAAATTTTCGAAGCTTCTTTTTAATAGAAGGGGCCTCAAAATCTCGTCATATCCATATGAGAAGAATATGCACATTTGGGTTGTGGTGACGGTGGCTTCTTAAATGGGTGTTTTTGGAAACGAGAAACTTTATTCAGGATTATGACACCGGATAAGGATGTTTGCCCTCGTGTTTAATCATTATCGTTGGCTTGCTCTTTTGTGTGATGATGAGGCGACTAGCCAGTATGTTATTTGGAAAGGAGACTTCGGCGTGATGAGAACAGTCAAATAAAACGTTCAGCGAGGTGATGGACAGATTATTATATAAACAACGTTGATGTCGGCTATTATTGGGATGACCGATTCCAATGCAAGGACAAGGGAAAGGAAAAAAAGGAGTGCGAAGTATTAGAAGTTGGATTAGAAGTAGAAGTACTACTAGTACAAAGGACAAGGGACCATAGCTCTTCGGGAAAACCAGAGGCTAACTGTATTGACTAATACCAAACGTAAATAAAATCAAAGGATAAGCTTCCTTTGGATAGGATCATCATATTTCCTCTTCCTTCGCAGTCAACATTGATTGGGAGTACAAAAAATGCTCCCGGCGAAATTTTCCTGACGTTTACTTTGTACAATCTTAGACAAGATGCCGATCCTTAATGCTGATGGTGAGCTCTGGACATGTGAGCAGAAAAATGATGCATGAGTACGTGGAATATCACGAAAATATTATATATTCAAATTCGCAATGTGCAGTGACTGCGGTTATACAGTTCGACATCACGTCATGTCATCCTTCTTTGTGGCTTGCTAATTGAACCATTGCTTCGTCATATAACAATACCTTCGATATTTGCACAAAATATGTAGAGAGACTGATCTGAGATTGCGGGTTTTTGGAAAGCGTAGTGACAGGTGGTGACGTGTTTCTCGCGGCAGACGGCTAGCTGACGAAGCTTGCTTACGTCACGACACCCTACCAGCCCAGCGGCCTCCCTCATGCATCCGAGTGTTGTTCAACTGGCGAATGAACACTAGGATTAACTATTACTCTAGGAGAGTGGGCTCTTTGCGCTTTTTCCATTCTAATACGCGTAATTCTTCATTATCTCTGAAGCAAAAGGCCGCTCAGCCTTTGCCAGCAGCTCCTCTTTCTTCAGGGTCAGACACTGCAGCTGGACAGTCAAATCCGCAACAAAATGATCGGGAAACGATAAACACAGGTCTGTATCCGATAAATATACGTACTTTTATACTGACAGGAGCTTTTTTTCAGTACGACGAAACCAACTGGGTGTCCAACTCCTGTCGCCCAAATTGCATTCGCAAGTATTTAAAGATGCGACATTTCCCGCGCCGCCAGACGTTTATGTCCAAATCGCGAAAAAGCATCTCACTAAACATAGCTTGGATCCAGCTCAGTCATCTACCCACCCACCCGTCTCATTCACTTTACCACCTTTGGAAGGAAATGATCTTGATTCCCACTTCTACGCTATAGGCTCGAAAGTAGCCGAACCCTATCTCTCACAATCAAAAAAACTGGCATCTCTGACTCTGCCTCCGCCACCAGAAGATTGGGTGATTCAATCGGGGTGGACCAAGTACTGGTTAGGAGATGATGGCTTGCACGAATCAATCGACTATCCTAATGAAGAAATGCTGGTTTTCGATGTAGAAACATTACCAAATGAAAGTCCATATGCTGTTATGGCCTGTGCTGCCTCGCCTACCGCGTGGTATGTCTGGATATCACCCTGGCTTATGAAGGAAACAACAGAGATCGAACAATTAATACCGCTTGGGGACCCTTCGACATCGCGTATTGTAGTCGGGCATAATGTTGCTTATGATCGTGCGAGGACATTGGAAGAATACCATATCCAACGAACTGGTACTAGGTGGCTGGATACCATGGCGCTGCATGTCGCGGTTAACGGAGTTTCGTCTCATCAGCGTTCTGCATGGAGCAAATACCGAAAACAAAAGCAAACCAGCAAGGCGATGAAGGACGAGGCTGTTGATTCGGTGCTGGGACTAATCAATGAACTCAAAGAGAGTCTTGAAGGGGAAAAAAACGCAAAAAGAAGGCTAGATCTGGAGGCACAACTGGCCGATTTATCTGAATCGCTACCTTCACTACAAGCTATCGCGGACGTCGGA